>JAMZAV010003024.1:0-76117 GCA_024449915.1 Sweltsa coloradensis
CATATAATCGCACAAAAAAAAATCGGAAAAAATCGTAAAGTACATATTTATGAGAAATATTTCTTCGATTGTACTCAAAAACGTAGCAAATCTAAGTTCAGAGATTTCAAAGGTCTCTCAAATTTTCATCAAGATCGCATATGCCGCATATGCTGAGCGAAAAACCAGACGAAAAAAAAAAAAAAAACCCGAGCTAAATTTTTTTGGGGGTCAGTGAAATTGAAGTCTTCGCTTCACTCGCTTCACTCGCTTCGCTCGCTACGCTCATCCAATTAACCGCGATGTAAGAAGCGGGAAACAAAACATATCTTATGATTGCAAAATGAATTGAATTTGATAGTTCCTGGCACTGCTTATCTTCACCTTGACATGGATGCCACCATTCCACTTGTGTCTCCACGTTTCCTTCATTCGTTATTCAACAATAAGTCGCTCAAGACAAACGCAGTACCAGGTTTACATTTTTTTTAGATTTTAGACAATGGCGAAGTGATTGTGTTTGAAACAACTAACAAGCTACAATTCACTCATGTAACTTCGTGCGGGGTCTATGCGCAGTGGGACCCGCTCAGTCAGTCAGCGAGTGCACAGCGTAACACGTATTTGAATCATATAGCTCGCCTGCGCTGTTATTGGCTCAAAAAATCATGATTGGAAATATCGCTAGTCCTGCCTTTTGAGTCCGGTAAAGCATGCTCTCTCTCTCTCTCTCTACGTAAATTCCCACGGGTTAAAACAGCAATCTTAACAACGAAACTCCAGTTTAATACCAGTGTTATTTCGATCGTGTATTGTATGGTAGGATCTGCGTTGCAAAACTTGACAGCTCGTTGACTATTTAACAATTATTTGAACTTAAATAGCATGGGCTCCAGTAGAGTTTGTACATTGTATTACTATGGCATACGTGGATGTATGTGCGACATTAAACACGGTTGTTGTAGTGAGCTGAGCTGTCTTAAATGTACCAAAGGAGTTAACTATAAAATTAAAAACAACATAAAACTATTTGGCATTAACATCACAAATGACTTGAAATAGAATATGCAAACAGATTTTGTTCGTAATAGAGCTGCTTCCTTGCTTGGGTTTGTAAATAGGAGTATTGGTAGGAGTAGGCAACGTACAATAATTCAAACCGCTTACCTTACTCTAATTAGACCTGTTTTAACATATGGTATTCCAGCGTGGCATCCAACTACTCAGCAAAATATGTGCAAACTGGAAGGCATACAGAATAGAGCCACAAAAATGATTTTAGGTAAGGCTAGTTTTAACCCCAGTGCTACTGCACGCAGAAATCTATGTAAGATTCCTTCAATTTCAAATTTTTGTTAGCAAGCTGATGTTAAGTTGTTGAGGTGTATGCTGTGTAGTAAGGTGGATGTAGATCCGTTCTTAGAATATCCATTAGCGAAAGACAGCTACTTCGAAACGATAATGGCATTCCCTTGATACCTCCACGGGCTAGAACATCAGCATATCAAAATGGTTTTTATAATCTATCTGTCTCCTTATGGAATGCACTTAAAAATGTATTAAAAACAGACAGTAGCTTCAATAGCGCCATGAAAGATTGTTTTAAGTAGGTTGTAATTCTGTTTTTGTTAGTTAAAGTATTGTTTAGTTTAGGTTATGTAGTGATTTTATAATATTTATTGATGTTGTCATTTGATACTGTATTTAACTTGGACATTGTATTTTATTATAATTGTATTAGAGGGTGGCAGGTACTCACGTACTATGGGGCAGATGCTCTTTCTGCCATTCTCGCATTTATTTTTAATCTTACATGTTAAAATGTTGTGTACAAATAAATGCAAGTGTTAATAAACTTAACAAAACGTAAACAAAAACTAGTTTCTTATTTTATTTATTTATTTATTTAACGTCTATCCTATTCAGTTATAAAAACTGATTTACAAAGGAGGACAACTAAATAAATCTAATTACAAGATGCAGAAACAACAATAAACTGAATATAAATAAATCACAATGAATAATAATTCAGTTGCAAGAAAATCTTGGTTAACAAAATTTGCAATGACAAGTTTCGAACAGGGCCGTGTTATGGCACATGCGTATTAGGCCAGTGTTCTTTATCTAGGGCGACGGTCCTCGCCCGGCAGACAAGCGCATGCGACTGCTTAGGCGACACGAACTCCAGCCCTATATACAGCTACCAGAGTTAGTAGGGGGTTTTCAGCTATCTGCACACGCCGCCCCGAAAGAGTTACAATCTTGAAACTCGGTATATGACCTGGTATGTGGTCCATGACATACCAAAAAAAAAATCAACCCGATCCGACAACTCGTTCTGTGTTAAAAAAGGCTCTCAACATCGTCAAATTCCTTTTGGCTGGCTGGTGGGTGGCTGGGTGGGTGGGTGGGTGGGTGGGTGGGTGGCTGGCTGGGTGGCTGGCTGGCTAGGAGTTCTCCGCGGAGATTAATTTAGCCTACAGAGAAAACGGTAAATCTTAGATCTATGAAACTTGAACCACACTTAGATGTACTTCAGACGCAGTGACGTTTGATTTCAAAACCAAAATCGGGTAACAGGGACCGGAGAAAATCAAAATTTGGATGATAATCAAAACGCGTAATTTCCAAGGCGTGGTAATTTGTACAAACTTGAAATTAAACATGCTATTAACCATTATAAATATCTTACGTCCAAAACACAAGGGGCTAAATTTGGGGATGACCATGGGCCCAAAAATGACAAAAAACATATCTGAACTTTAAGAAATGAATCATTCAAAGAAAACGCTACAACTGAGATGTTTAAAACGTGGAATACATTTTGATATCTCTCATTCTTTATCACTTTTGAATATGGAAAGCAAATTGGGTAACGGGTACCGGAGAAAAGCAAAATTATCAAAAGTAGGTAATTCCGTACTCTTATGAATAATACGCTATACTGAGAAAACGGTTCATCTTAGAACTTTGAAACTTGGGCCACACTCAGATGTACCTCATATAACCAAAACCGGGCAAATTGGGACCGGAGAAAATAAAAATCAAAATAAGTAATTTGTACAAGCTTGAAATTAAACATGTCATTAACCATTATAAATCGTGTGGCTCGTTGGTCTTGTTAGCGTTTCTGCTTACAATGCAGAAGGTCCAGGGTTCGATTCCCGTCAAAGTCAGAAGCTTTTTAACTTCAGATTTGGACTTTAGTCCATCAGTTCGTGTCTTAGGAGTTTGTAAACGGTGACTTTGGAGCCGTCCTTGCAACGAAGCACATAATAAATTCAGAGTTGTTCTGAATCGGCCTTGTTGATTCTGGCGTTGATTCGCGGGTGTTCGTACTGTCCATACCACTGATTGCTATATTTCCTATTAAAAATATCGATCTTTGGTTGGTTATCGCTCACTCGTCGATTGCGTCGGGGCCTACAGGGTAGGTTCAGTCGCTTTGATTTACTGTCCCCCACTGAAAATCAGTTATATAACTGAGTGGGTGACTCTAAATCCTATTTATTTATTTATTTATCTAGTGCTTAAAACAAGAGAGGTATCTTTGGGGGGGCCGTGGGCCCAAAAATATCAAAAAACAACTTTGAACTTAACAAATTTAATCATTCAAAGTCCATCATTCACACCATGATAGCAAACGAACAACAAAAATATGTAATATCCAACCAAAAAAAAAATTTGTAAAAAAAAAAAAAAAAAAACGGCAGCCAAGCTCTCCTTCAAAAGTCTTCGGCTGTGAATGCTGTGAGATATAGAAGTTGAGCCATGCTTTATATTCTTTCTCCCTAGTTTCGCTTTGAAAATAAGTAAGATCATTTCGCCTGTTGACGAGCGCCAAGCCAACGATTTTTGTGGTAAAAAAGTAAAATTTTTAAACTCGAAATCATTAAAAAAATTCTTGGCCATGAACCAAATTCAATGGCCAAGCCATTTTTTTTAATGATTTCGAGTTTAAAATTTTTACTTTTTTACCACAAAAATCGTTGGCTTGGCGCTCGTCAACAGGCGAAATGATCTTACTTATTTTCAAAGCGAAACTAGGGAGAAAGAATAAAAAGCTTGGCTCAACTTCTATATCTCTCAGCATTCACAGCCGAAGACTTTTGAAGGAGAGCTTGGCTGCCGTTTTTTTTGTTTTTTTTTTACAAATTTTTGTATTTGGTTGGATCATACATACATACATATCTAACCATTCTAGACCAGCAGAGCTCGGAATAAAATGTATGTTTTTTCTTCCTCCATTCTGCTTCAACACTACCAAAAAGTAATTAACACACATCGATATTCTTGTTTCAGACTCTCCTCAGCCCTGGCTTCCTGATCAGCAGTGAATGAGGAAGGATACGAGGCCTTTAACAAGAACATTAATATTGCTGGTGGCCAGGGTGAAGTGGCCCATAAAGAGAATGGAAGCGTGAATGATCTATGCTGCCCAAAAAGCAGTAAAGATTCGAAATTCTTAAAATAATTGAAGTATATTGTTTAACACGATTGCGGTAAATTCTTGTTCCAACTGCAACAATTAATTTGGCTTTGAGTGGAACATTCGAAGTAATTTTAACTTGTGACCAGATTGTGCAAAGTCTTAACGAAGAAAATACACCTTACCATCCACATGAAGTTCGTGTAAGGAAAGTATTTGCGTTGTCCAAAATGCAACAGACGGTGTGAGGCGATTCAAGACCTTATTTATTATTTTGTTTATTCTTGTTTGTTAAAATTGCAACAAGAAACGGCGTCGACGCTAGCAAATATCTTGCTAAAACACTCAAAATCTGTGGAAATCTTGTGCCGCGAAGAGCCTTGATGAAGCACGTGAAACTAACTAATTTAGCACATGCAGTTGGTTCTCCCATAAGTGCTCCCTGCACAGGGAAGGGAAATGACTCACTGAGCAGTCTTTGAGGGCGGGCGGCAGGTCGTTCCATTGGTTAACTACCCGGAAAGAAAAAGCACGTCGGCCGAGCAGTCCTTTGGCCGGAGGGGGTTGGAGGCGGGGGTGCCTATTATCGTCGCCTCTCAACACGCGGCCCTGGATGATGCGCGCGCACACGTCAAAATCAGTGGCGCCACTGAGGCATCTTTTAAAAAACACCAGATCGGTGTACTGCAGGTGCATGGTCATTGGCATAACCTGCATCTGGTCACAGATCACATCAAGAACTAGTGTGGTATAGATCTGCGTTATCCCAATTGTAGCAAAGAGTTTGCCTATAGGAAATCATAGCAAGATAGAAACGAGTCGCTAAATAAATTTTGATTGAATAATATATTTTGAGTGTGGTTATATTTTTTATTATTCATAAGTTATTTCTTTGTTTCACAACTTTTTGTTTATGCATGGAATAAAGTAATCTTTTACCCTGGTAACTGAGATTTTGAATTTTTGTTACCACTATTGTTGATTCTGATTAATTTAATCATGTTTTACTTAATACACTTTATGTTCCCGTAAGCTCACTTTCATAAATTTTGAATTGAACTCCAATTTTCTTAAAATTTGGTAAAGCGTCATGCACACCCCTGTACATTTCTCATCGTGCTAACTCCCCAACATCAATCTATTCAATTAAAATGGTCTCAAGACACTTTGTTTTTTAGAATGATAACAACCTGCTCAATTACTTGAACTCAAAACGAGGTTGCCGTGCTGGTCAGGTGTGAACGCATCACAAATGCGGAGATAATTATCACTATGCCAATTTGATCTATAGTTTAAGATTGTATTTATTATTTTCCAATGTTTTGTTGTGTTAAAAACTGCAATATTACAATAATATTTTGCAGCACTGGACGTACTACAGATGCGTTAGACATAACATGTCGCCGACTTAGATGTAAATTAATCGTAGAGTAAATGTTATTTTAAAAATACTGGCCTAAAATAATGTAAATATGTAGATTGTTCCTGTTGTGTTGGCTCAGCACAATTTTCTGTACATTAGGTTAATAGTCATTAAAAACCCTATGCTCTTCACATCGTGCTAATTTGCCGAAGAGAATCAATTCAACAAATGTGTCTCACTCTAATATATTTCGTTTAGTATAAGGATAACAGAATAAAAACTTACTTTAAAAAAATACATTGCTACATTAATACTGACAAATTTCATATTATCATGGCTGATTATTAATTTTTGTTTTCGATGGCCTTGTTATTAATATTTTTTTCAAGCCTACCCATTAAGATTAGACGAGTGAGCGTAACGAAACGAAGTCTATAACACTACTCGATCGGGTTTCGTCATGATTAATTTGTCTGTTAATGTCTGTCCGGTCCGAAACGGCCGAACGGCCAAATAGATTGAGCCGAAATTTTACACAGACGTCCGTGACCAGTTTATTGAAATTGAGAAATGCTAACAAAATGAAAAAAATCCGTTGCGATTTTAAACCTACAAGAAATGATCAATTGAAAAATATGCTTGAAATGTGTAGGTTTCATTTTAACAACAATGCTTTTGTTCTTGAAAAGTCATTTTTATCGAATACTTTTTGGCAGGCTGTGATAACATGTATAGCAGTAACCAAGGTTCCCCTAAATTCCGCTGGGAGATTGAGTAAACCATGCAATCTTTACTCTTATTTTGTACTGGCTATGTTTTCCATAGTAGTGCCACAGTTGATGTAGACTAAACTGCGTTATATTATATGCATTTCAAAACATGTTTCATATTTTTTTTAAATACACTCCATAAACTACAAAATCTTTTCCGACCAGGGTATTAAACCCAGGTCTCCCACATTCCGGGTATAAGAGCGCCTTAGACAACTAGACTAGGGAAACGCCAAAGTCGTTGATAGACGAGTGAGTGAGCCATGTGTTGAATACCCGGTATCATTCCCCATACTGGGCTAGATCCAGCCTTAAGGTATAGGGGAGGAAAGGGATGTTCCCGGGTACTCAACACATGATTCACTCTATCAACGACTTTGGCGTTTCCCTAGTCATAATTACAGTCCATATTTCTCAACCTCTGTGACCATCTATAGCAACTTATCATTGTTCAATGTGGCGGTGTGGGGCGGCGATGTCTTTTCGATCCCGCAACTCCGTATGCTTATTGGTAAAATGTGTTCTTCACGTCTGCCGACGAGAATTTTATGAAAGTGTTCAAAAAGGAAGGGATGCGAGGATGAAAGAATGTGAATGGTAAATGGTTGTTATATAAGATTAAGACTTTGCAAAACACTCGACTCGCGATAGCAGCATGCCATAATTTTATTGAAAATCACTAACTGGTTCTGTAAACTTCCTTCTTGTTTTATGTTGTGTAAATACTAATACTCCCCGAGTGCTATGTATGTACCTTGGTTTTGCACTAATTGAATTCTTTTTTATTGTGCTTCTGTTTTACTTTGTATTAGAAAGTATGAAAATAGAATTATATTGTCTAATAAGATAATATATTTTATGGTTTTTGTGGTGTGGTGTGGAGATCATGCTTGGTACTGGTTATGTGGCGATTTTATGTCTGGTACAGTATTTTTTTCCCATAACTTATAGTTTTAGTGCAGCAAATGTAGCTCAAAGCTGATTCTTTTCCTTTACTCACAATTATAGTTATATTTTTACAGATGCCGAGCAGGAATGGCGCCCTGTTCCTGATAGCAAACCAGGCTCTGAAAAACATCAGTGTCAAGACTGTCCTCGTTCATACAAGTGGAAAAAGAATCTCACGTACCACCAGAAGTACGACTGTGGACGCAAGGAGCGTTTCAAATGTTTGAAGTGTTACAAGACTTATTCGACGAAACGCCTTCTAACCAGCCACGTTACACACGACTGTGGACGCAAGGAGCCGCACAAGTGTGTGAAGTGTAACAAGACATTCTCCGTAAAACAAGCTTTATCCCGTCACATTAAGTACGAATGCGTTGACAAACATCAACCTCAGTGTAAAGCTTGTGGCAAAACGTTTAGAGCTATGTCATCCGTGTATAACCACACCAACAACGAGTGCGGGAAGGAGCCGCAGTTCCCGTGTACAAAGTGTTCCTATCGTGCCACACAAAAATCTAATTTACGGTGTCATTATGAACGCATGCACAAACGCGGTGGGTTATAATTATCACTATATCCATTTGATTTATGCTTTTCAAATGTAAATTATTTAATTAATTTTGTGTTGTTTCAATTTTTCGTTGTACATATGTTGTGGACATTTAGTCGCTAACTACATGTAAAGATACCTCTGTGTTTGAGTCACTTGCATTATTCTGGACTGGTTTAAATAATAATGTTGATTGTTTTCTATATATTAGGTGAAATGTCATTCACACCGCCATTCATTTCTCTTCGTGCCAATTGCCCGGCGACAATCAATTAAACTAAATGCATCTTAACACAATTCATTTTTGGATGAGCGTAGCGAGCGTAGCGAGCGAAGCGAAGATTCCATTCTACTACACTGGAGAAACAAATCCGGAATGTTTTTTTTTTCTTTTTTCTTTTTTTGTTTCTTTTTGTATTTTTTGTCTATTTTGTCCACACGATTCCGGCTAAACCAATACTCCGATTGCGATGAAATTTTATGGAGGCCTTTGAAATCTCTGAACTTAGAACTGCCACGTTTTTGAGCGCAATCGGAAATTTTTTTCTCATGAAAATCGCAATTTTACGATTTTTTTCGATTTTTAAAAAATTTCTTCTACTTATAACACCTACATGCTTTATCCGATTTTAATGATTTTTTCGCAGAACCTTAATTTTATGAATTAATTTTTAATTGTTAAATTTGAGCGCAATCGAGAAATTATTTTTTATAAA
The DNA here is from genome assembly GCA_024449915.1 of Sweltsa coloradensis. Classification (NCBI taxonomy): domain Eukaryota; kingdom Metazoa; phylum Arthropoda; class Insecta; order Plecoptera; family Chloroperlidae; genus Sweltsa; species Sweltsa coloradensis. The sequence goes on from JAMZAV010003024.1 coordinate 8,756, forward strand.
AATTTCAATTTTACATTTTTTTTAAACAATTACGATAAAAAAAAAAATATATATAAAGTTATTTTTTTATTTTATTTAATTTAATTTTAAAAAATTTCAATTTAAATAATGATTTTTCCACAGAACAACATAAAATTCGCATAACACATGGCAGCTCAATGCACCAATTACGCTCATCCAACAACGCGGCGGGACTTAAGCGTTTTCCTAGTGTAAAAGAAAAACGAATTAAAAACCTTCTCGGTGTAAATACAGGCCTTTTCATGACTAACGTCTCATTATATTGGTCTTACGAAATTGTTTCCCTCTTCTGTACACTAGGAAAACGCTAAAGTCCCGCCGCGTTGATGGATGAGCTTTTTAAAGTTTTTAGTTTGCGTGGGATATCTTTACTTTTACAAGTGCTTTGTTTTGCTGCCTACGCATTGTTTTAGGTGATTGTTTTGCTGCCAGTTTCTATTGTTTCTTGTCAATCGGTATTATTTACCGTAAAAAACTTATATTAAAAGCTTTATTACTATGGATTCTGGCTAACTTTTTCAACTTTTTCTTTCAAAAGGTACTACATCACCATAACCTTAATGTCCATGTATAATATGAACGTTGTAGCCCCACCCGTTTGGTCAGAATTGGCCCAAATGGCACGAAAATATCGCACAAAAAATCGAAAAAAATCGTAAAAGTACGATATTCATGAGAAATATTTCTTCGATTGTACCCAAAAACGTAGCAAGTCTAAGTTCAAAGATTTCGAAGGTCCTGTCAAATTTTCATCAAGATCGCATATGCCGTTTGCCCGGTAGAGAGCAAACAAACAGACAAAAATACAAAAAAAAACAAAAACAAAAACAAACAAACAAACAAACAAACAAACAAAAAAAAACACCCGAGCTAAATTTTTTGGGGGTCAGTGAAATTGAAGTCTTCGCTCCACTCGCTTCGCTCGCTACGCTCATCCAACTAAATATTTGAACGAATTTAATATTTTGTATTAACTTTTAAGGATCAGTTTTGGTAAAAAGTATGAAAACCATCTTAAAATTTTGAAATGCAGCTGCTAGTCTTTGCAATCGTGAGTTCTCCTCTCCAAGGTATCTTCGATGTAACTCTGTTCTATGACTACTCGGTTGCATGTGGCGATTGTCAGGATTAATTCTCCGTACGTCACCAGCATACACCAGAAACAACGAACCACACGTTACACTTTGCTATTATTGACGAAACAAAATTTGTATAAGATATTTAAAAAACAGTATTTTGCCACTCAAAATTTTATTTATCCAGGCTTTGCAGGAATGTAGTCACAAATCGAAGTGATCTATATATTTATTATCCATAGATTGGGAAGGATGTAAACGTAGACGGGAAATAATGTTAAGTATTTAAAACTCGACCGTAGATGTGTATGTTAATAAACTTAGAAAACAAAACTCCTGTATAACATGATTGTTATTTAGATCGTTGTATTGACTGATGAGATCTACGTTGTGAAAGATGACGACTTTTTGACTGTTTAGTATCAGCCTGTTTATATATGGAGTCTTTCGTAGCTGTATGACTTTTTGTGTCTATGAACATAATTTTCTTTGTTACCAAGACTTTCATGACGCATAAAACTCGTCGTGTAATGTTTATTTGAAAATAACTTTTTTCCTCTAAACTATTTCCCACAAGAGCGATTGTGGATAACATCAATTTTAGACTTTACTCATAAGTTACTATGGTAAACCTTGTATACCCCTATTTCTTACATCGGTGCGGTCACACAGTATTATGACATGCTTGGGTACTGATCTTTGTAAAAACATAATTACGGTAATTTCTTTTGTTTCTTTCTATGGATGATTATAATGGCACATGCCTTGATCTTATGTTATATCATGTATTGTTTCATACATTATCTTATGGATTAAAGCACCTTTTCGGCTGTACTGTTAGTTAATTTTATGTTATTCGTAATTCCTTTCCAATAAACCATAAACCGCTACAATGTCGGTCCCTGATTCACTTGATATATTTCTCCAAAGTTGTAGCAAGTGCTGACTTTCACATTAATCGTTCATGATTGACAACTGATTATTAAACGCATATGCTACTACGATTTTAAAACTGTTTATTGCAGATTTAAATTTGTCTTTGTGTTTGTTGAATTTGTCTGATACACAGTAAAAGTATAACACTTCCGCCTATTCTCTTAAAGGAGAGATACATGGATTGAAATGACCAAGGTAGTTCTAAGATTAAGGTTAACAATGGTTATAGCGAGTAGATTAGAGTAGAATAGTACTTAATTTGTTGTTTGATATTCATACACAAGAAACATGCAACATAACAACAAAAAGGCGAGGTTTAATCCAGCATGATTGTTCTTCCACCTTAGCCATACACATAGAAATTCAACATGATTTATTTAGTCATAATCTAAAGATATGTAAAATAAATAAATATATATAAAATACCTCGGTTAGTGGTTTAATACACTCGTCAAATAATATATACCCGGGTCAAATAGCTTCTTAAAATAATATATATATATGACATAATGAAATTCTTTCGAGTTTCCGAGTTAAATAAGTTTTAATACCAACGTTTCGAACAGTTCTCCCTGCTCATTCTCAAGGTAACGTCATACTTGACTTGAGAATGAGCAGGGAGATCTGTTCAAAAACGTTGGTATTAAAACTTATTTAACTCGGAAACTCGAAAGAATTTCATTATGTCACATTATATCCGAGAAAATCTACGTAAAAAACATATATATATATAAAAATATATAATATAATAATAATAATAAATATATATATTATAATATATATATATAATAATTTATATAAATATTATTTTCAGAAGCTATTTGACCCGGATATATATTTTTTGACGAGTGTATTAAACTACTAACCGAGGTCTATATTTTTAACACTTACTTGTGTGAATTTTCGGAGACGTCCGTCTCCATCGTCAGACACTGACACACTGGCAATCTCACTGTGTTTCCGGAGGCTTCCACCCATGTTGTTGTGCCCTAGTGACTTCTTCCCTGACTAGATTGCGCCATATGGGGCTGAATTCTTTTGTGGCCTGGCTAATTACATTTTCAATGCATGACATGACTGCAGCTTCTTTTCTCTTCCTAATGTCGGCATTCTCTTCTTTTAAGATTATTTTAACCCCTCCCAGTTGATGTTTTCCTTACACACGTCGAAATGATCTTATAATTTGATGGCATCCTTGTCTTCCCTTCTTTTGTATTTTTATGTTCACCTATGCGGATGTTTACTGGTCTTGATGTTTCCCCAATGTACTCTTGTTCACAGTCACACGGTATGGTGTAAACTACATTTCTTGACTCTTCTTTTGGATCGCTGGGTTTTGTTTTCGAAATTATACTACGTAACGTGTGTGATGATTTGAATACAGTTCTGACATTAAACTTCTTCGTGATGCGACGGAATTTTTCAGAAAATCCAGGAATATATTGTATCGACATTGTAGTGCGTGGTATGTCCTCTTTACGTTTTTGTTTAGTGGCATGACTGTTTAAAACATCGGTTGTTAACTTTTGAGGATACCCATTAGCTGTGAATACGTCTGCCAGTAATTGTTGTTCTGTTTTCAAGCTAATTGGGTCCGAGCAGTTGTTTTGTGCCCTAGCGGTTAAACAGCTGATTATGCCTTTCTTGACTGATAACGGTTGATTTGATTTAAAATTTATATATTGGTTTGTGTGAGTGGGCTTTCGGTAGATCGAGGTAGCTAATTTAGTTGTGATTTTGTTCCCATTGTCGGTAACTGATTATAAATAATTTTAAAAGAAGAGAATGCCGACATTAGGAAGAGAAAAGAAGCTGCAGTCATGTCATGCATTGAAAATGTAATTAGCCAGGCCACAAAAGAATTCAGCCCCATATGGCGCAATCTAGTCAGGGAAGAAGTCACTAGGGCACAACAACATGGGTGGAAGCCTCCGGAAACACAGTGAGATTACCAGTGTGTCAGTGTCTGACGATGAAGACGGACGTCTCCGAAAATTAATACAAGTAAGTGCGTCCTCGATCGAGGACGCGCGCAGTTGGGTTGGAGACTGTCAGTCGAGTGCGTGTTCTTGAAGAAGAAAGACGTACAAGTGAGTGACTCGTGATCATGCCAGATGCGATTCTGGCGAAACGTCGAGTGCCAGGCGACAGACAAAGGTCTGTAGCAGCAAACTCAAACAAGCGGCGGAATGTCCCGGAATTACAAGACATAAAGACAATTACAACATACACTACGTCCGCGAATATATATATATTTATATATATATATATATATATATATATATAATATATATATATATATATATATATGTTAGTACTTTAGATAGAAATTAAAAAAAGAGACTACACCATTTCTATCTAAAGTACTAACATAACAGCGTCATAGTCGCCTACTATAAAGCCAAGGTAAAACAATATATATATATGTATATATATGTATGTATGTATGTATGTATGTATGTATGTATGCACACATTGTATTTTCGGGTAGTCCGTGTGGTTTTATTTTTATTTATTCCAACGTTTCGGGTAGTTCTCCCTGCCCATCTTCAAGGAAATTAAACATAAAACAATATAAAAAACAAACAAAACCTTACTTCATAACAAACACTGCAACTAAATCATAGGCAAAAACTAAATAGCTTAGAAAACATAGGTAGGGCCTACTCATGACAAATTATACAACCATGTGAAGCCATCAACATTATCCTATTACTAAAACAAAACCACTCAACTGAACAATACACGGTTAAAAATTATCCAACACAAACTCACCCGTTGCGTTATATTTCTGCCACATCCGTGGCCTTTCTCAGACGCGAGGTAACTGAAGTCTCCCTTGCTGTTCTTGTTTCTCGAAGCGCAAAGGTGGCGCTCCTCCACGCCCTTTCTACTTTCCCGCGAACCACCGGTCCCCACATGGCGGGAAAGTCCAAACTTGGTTGGCTTATTAAGCTTGGGAAGTAGGTCATAACTGCAGCCTCCTTTAGCTTCCTTTTCGTCGTATTTTCCTCTTTTAACACTATTTTAATGTCTTGCCAACTAACGCCTGTTTTACACTCAAATAAATGGTCCCGAAGTTTGCTTGCTCCCCTAGTTTTACCTGACACTATGTTTCTATGTTCGTTTATCCGCACCCCCGTTGGTCTCATGGTCTCTCCCACATACACCGCCTCACACTCACACGGGATCACATACACCGCATTTTTGGAAGCCTGAATGTTATCTACCGGTTTGAATCTAGATAGCTGACTTCGTAGTGTGTCACGTGATTTAAAGTTAGTACGAATATTAAACATCCTTGTGAGGCGTCGAAACTGTTCTGATATCCCAGGTATATAGTCAATGGTTATCGTTGCTGCCACGTTCTCAGTTTGTTTAATACTATTTGACTTTTCAAGCGAAGACTTTAAAAAAGTCGGGGGGTAGTTAGTTGTTTAACTCAAAAGCCGAGAAAAGACGTGCATTTTCTTCATCGAGGCTAGATTGGTCAGTTCTGGTATATAATATTGTATACTATTCAGTGGCGTATCCAAGGGGGGGGGGGGGGGGGGGACAAAACCCCCCCTTTTGCCAAAGAAAAGTGTGAAAGTGCACTTAAACGTTTTAATGGAGAATATAGAATTAATGTTTTTTTGCAAAACTAAATACAAATTACTATCTGACCACAAGAGGATTTAAGTAAAGATACAAATTTGGTTATTGTGATGCTTTAAAACGCACAGATTTCCACCAAAATGACCTTGAAAGTGAAAACTTTTAGATTAAAAACAGGATTTTAGTAGAATAAAAGTTGGTCGTTGTGATGCTTTAAAACGCACAGATTTTCACCAAAATGACCTTGAAGGAGAAACATTTTCCGGGGGGAAAGCCCCCGGGCCCCCCACTTAGCCTCCGGTACATCTATGAATTAATTGGTTGAACCCCCCCCCCCTTTATGTATTCCTGGATACGCCACGGATCCTATTACTGTTTAGATAACCTCAGCGTACGAGTAGATGGCTCAAGGGTTTCTTGTTGAGTCTTCCTGCTCTTGTCAGCTCTTGGAGGAGGACGGACTGCATACATTTTCATAGGGAGAGCTTTGGGTTGAACATTACAGCCTTGCAAAACATGTTTCCATGTGGCTGGAAGTCTTTTGGCATCATCCCGTGTGTTCATGTTGTGTAATATATATATATATATATATATATATATATATATAGAGAATCGGGTTTTGGGGTTTTCGTCCACGTGTAGTGTTTGTTAGGTGGTGGTACATACCTTTTAAAACAACGTTTCGCTGAATAATCTTCCAGCATCTTCAGGTTATGACAGGACCGGGCTTGCCTCTCTGCTTCCTCGTCGCTGGGCGGGCTCGGACTGTATCGTTCTATCTGTGGGTGCGCGCGCAGTCAGTTTGCACGGACTGGTTTGGCTGTGTTGCGTCATTGTTGTCATCGTGTTTCTTCTTCCTGCTTCTTGTGATGGGCCCGGAAAATATATTTTCAACCGGCCCCGGTGACGCAACGTTTTCCCCGTGTTGAGGTAAGTTTGTTTGTCTTGTTGGATTGTCACTGGCACGTGTTTCTTGTTTGGGCAGATCTGGTATCCAAGATGACGGAAGACTGCGGCTATTATTTTGTTTGTTTGAGCTCTCTGGTCTCTTTTCGATCTCAATCGCTTCTCTTTCATTCTGGGGTGCAGATATTCAATGCCCGCCAACACTTTAGAGCTGTCAAAATCTATCGCGTGTCCAAGTTGTTTGACGTGTTGTGACAACACGTCAAATCCAGCGAAACGTTGTTTTAAAAGGTATGTACCACCACCTAACAAACACTACACGTGGACGAAAACCCCAAAACCCGATACTACATCAGAATCGGTCTACGAAAACCTTCGTCATAACATATATATATATGACATAATGAAATTCTTTCGAGTTTCCGAGTTAAATAAGTTTTATTACCAACGTTTCGAACAGTTCTCCCTGCTCATTCTCAAGGTAACGACATACAAATTAAAAAACATTGAGTAAACAAACAAGACAATAACAAATAATATAAAAGACAAAACAAGTCACTGCAACTGCTCAGCATTACATTTAAGATCTTTGCGATGACTTTAACATGCGTTTGGTAGGTGGAGCTTCAGGTGGCTTCTTTCTTCTCCTATCCACTCTAGCTGAAGGAACTACATTTTCCGTGGCAACTGGGGGTATTATCGGCACCACATGGCTATCACGTAGCGCCAGTTTCCAGGTGGGTGCTAGTCTTTTCGCATCATCTCGTATGTTTAAGTTATGCGGTCGTTTCTCCATTTCGACGGCTTCTCTAACAATACGAGATACTTCATGGTCCACTCTGGCAACAGTCTTTGCGTTCGCGAAATCTATCCAGTGCTCCTTCTCAAAATAGTGCTGGAAAAGAGCAGATGTAGTTTGCCTGTTTTTTATTGCAGTTCTATGCTCGTCCAGACGTGCTGAGATTTTACGGTTCGTCCTTCCGATATATGTTTTCTCACAACACCCGCAAGGAATTTCGTATATTCCATGAGCTTCATGAGGAATCACATCTTTCACATTTCTAAGCATTGATGAGATCTTAAGTTCAGCTTTAAAGATGGTTCCAATGTTGTTTTTCTTTAGGAGTCTGCTTATTTTATCTGTGGTGCCTTGTACATACGGTAAATATGCCATGCTTCGGTATTTCTCTACTTCTGGAGGATTTAAGTCCTTCTTCTTAGGAATTCTGTTAAACGCTTTGGAAATAGATTTGTCGGAATAACATATATATATATATATATAATATATATATATATATATATATACATATATATATATATATATATATATATATATATATATATATATATATATATATATATGAAAATATATGTTTTGAGGTAAAACTGCGTGTGATGATTTATAATAAAATAATATTTTACTATCGACGTTTGACTAGGGTTTCACCTAGCTTTATTAAGGTTATAAAAAAAGTTTTTGTTTTATAACCTTGATAAAGCTAGGTGAAACCCTAGTGAAACGTCGGTAATAAAATATTATTTTATTATAAATCATCACACGCAGTTTTACCTCAAAACATATATATTTTCATATCATGTACTGCGAAAGCCTCAAATCTAATATATATATATATTTATGATAAAAACTAGGATCTTGGGTAAAACCGCGTCGAAAATAAGATGAACCAGGGCAGAACCTGGGCGTCCACCGACGTTTCGTCTGTACTACGTCAGACATTTTCAAGGTTGACTGTGACTCTACGGAGGTTGGAGTCACAGTGGTTGGCAAGCACGCAGCGCCCGCCTCATATAGCCTCGGCTGAAGGTGCGGGGCGGCGAGGTCATATCGTGAAAAGGTGCGGGTGCTAATCGTAAAAGGCGATTCAAGAGAAAAAGTCCACCTCGCAAACATCAGCTAGAAAGAGCGGAGTATCTTACTCCCCGAAACTAGAGGTGAGCTCTGGCAATCGTCGTCGGGGACCTTGTCCCCTTCCCTTGACGATCCCCCGGCGACGATGACAATGACACAACAAACGATGACAAAGACGATGACGACTGCGACGTGAGAAACCCCACTTCTCCCCTTACCCGTGGCTGGTTCTGACCAGCATGGGCCCCTCCCTCCACCCACCCTTAGGCTAGAGAGTGGTGCATTATGACCTAACGGTTGACGCGTCCTTAATCCAAATAAACAAACAAAAACCTTTCAGTTAGCTCATTAGGGGCGCATTGCTGAACCTCAGTGGCGGTTTCTTGCTTCCTCTGGTCGTCGCGTAAATAGGAATGACCCATAGTGTCGGGTCAAGGACAGGTCGGAAATTGCGTTCGTTGGTCAAATGATAGTTTGAAATTGGAAATGAATTAGGCTTAGGTGTGGTTCAGTGATAAGGCAAGGATAACCATGTTCTGGCTGGGTTTCGTCGTATCGCATTTCCAGCGTGGTCTCACCCCCATGGCGTGGGGGAGACTAAGTCCCGGAATATGCGTAGAAATGGTAGAAGTAAATCACACTTTCTAATAGGCCCTCGGCACGGCCTTCCCTCGGTCGGGATCACGAACTAATACCGCCATTGACAGCCAACTGACTTTTACACACTTGTAGTCTCGTTGGAAGGTTCGGCACTAGTGGTCGTCTTCCCAGCACTCGGCTTGGGGACGCTTACTTTCCTCGGAGCTGTGACCTCTCGCCCCGTTACTAAAAGCCTACACGCCGCTCAAAGCCTCCACTGATTGGACCTAACGGGTAGTTCTGCCCAATCGAAACGAGCTTCTCCTAGCCCAGCCGTGGTGATCCACTATGGCTGCCTGGAATTCTAGGAACTAGCCGGCGTCCACAGGGTTGCAAGACCAAGTACATTAGTCATCCGTGCAAAACCCTTCAGCCCCCAAGAAACCTCGGCGAAAGTGTCGCCGAAGCTGTTCGCTTTCCGGACCAGGCAGGGACAAAATAACATAGAGTTATTTCCTCCCCCCCCTTGGTCACCGTACATAGGCCCTTGATGACTATTTTGAACAATAATTCATCCTTATGATATGCATAACCCGTAGGCTATTTAATTGACAGAATTTAAATTGATTTTAAATAATTGCCAGATTGTCTAAATTTATGCAATTTATCTTGTAAAATTTATACAATAAAAACTCGAAATTTTGGTAGGGCGAAGGCTGTAAGGTCGAACCGTTACAGTGTTAATTGTCCAACGTCAATCTTTTGAATTAAAATTGTTCGAGGTTGCCGTGCTGGTCAGGTGTGAACGCATGCACAAATGCGGAGAATTATAATTATCACTAGGCCCTATGTCAATTTGATTTATAGTTTTAGATTGTATTTATTATTTTCTAAGGTTTTGTGGTGTTTAAAACTGCAAATTTCATTATTGTTTTGCAACACTGGATGTACTACAGTTGTAGACATAACATGTCGCCGACTTACATGTAAAAAAATCGTTGAGTGGATGTTTTTTTAAATGTTACTGCCCAAAAATAGTGTAAATATGTACATAGTTCCCGTTGTGTTGGCTCAGCCCAATTTTTTACATTGTTTTAATCGTCATTAATAACCCTACGCTCTTCTCTTCGTGCTAAGTTGCCTGGCGGCAATCAATTCAACAAAATATTTGTCTCACTCTGAACACATTTCTTTTAGTATAAAGAAAAGAGAATACAAACCTACCTGTTGAAAATATATCTTCTTAGCCACTTAACTTTACAACTGACAAAATTTCATATTTTAATGGCTGATTATTAATTGCTATAATCGATTGCCTTTTTTTGTATTTTTTTCTAGTCAACCCATTTTTATTAAAGTCCATATTTTCTTATCCTGTGCGACCATCTGTTGCAACTTATCATTTTACAATGTGGCGGTGTAGGGCGGCGATGTCTTTTCGATCCCGCAGCTCCGTATGCTTATTGGTAAAATGTTTCTTCACGTCTGCCGACGAGAACTTTATGAAAAGGTATTAAAAAGGAAGGGATGCGAGGATTAAAGAATGTAAATGGTAAATGGTTGTAATATAAGATTGAGATTTTACAAAACACTCGACACCGCGATAGCAGCATGCCATAATAGGAAATCACTGACGTTCTGAAAACTCCCTACTTGTTTGTTGTTCTGTTACTACAAATACTGCACGAGCGTTATTTACCTTGATTTTGCTCTAGTAAATTTTATTTTATTTTGCTTCTGTTGTTTTTGTTTAGATTATTACAATTAAAATATAATGATATTGTCAAAGTAGATAATATTTACTATATGGTTGTGGTGTGGTGTGGTGTGGGGAACTTGCTTGATACTGGTTTTGTGGAGATTTCATGTTTAAGTATAGTTTTCATTTCGTAATTCTTATTGTAGAACAAATGTAGCTCTATAAGCCGCTTCTTTTCATTTATTCTCAATTAAAATTAAAATTTTACAGATGCCGAGCAGGAATGGCGCCCCGTCCCTGATAGTAAAACCCGGCTCTGAACGACATCAGTGTCAAGACTGTCCTCGTTCATACAAGAGGAAAAGGGATCTCACATTCCACCAGAAGCACGACTGTGGACGCAAGGAGCCGCCCCAAGTGTCTGAAGTGTAGCAAGACATTTTTGCATAAGAATTCTCTTAACTTTCATGTTAAACACGAATGCAATGATATACCACAACCCCGTGTAAAGCTTGTGGCAAAACGTTTAGTCACAGGTCAACCTTGTATCATATCTCCAAGCACGAGTGCGGGTAAGAACCGCAGTTCCCCTGCCCTAAGTGTTTCTACCGTGCCACAAAAAATCTAGTTATCGATGCCTTTATGAACGCATGTACAAACGCAGAGAAATGTAATTGTACCTATGTAAATTGAAGTTATACTTTTAGACTGTGTTTATTTTACTAGTATGTTTTTTGGTGTATCAAACTTTCAAGGTTATAATTGCAACACTGGTTTACTACAGATGTTGTGGATATTACAAGTCACTATCTACATAGAGAAATTTCTGTGTTAATTTCATTTGCATAATCCTGGCCTAAAGTAGTATCATTATGAAGTTTATCGCATTGTTCCTGTTGTGGACGGTTCATCCAAACTTTTTGGAACATTGCAGTAATCGTCATTCACAATCTCATCCACTTTTCATTGCATTTTGTCAAGGGATATTAAATTAAAATCCTACTGAGTAAAAATACATCTTCTTCATAAAGCTACTTTACTTTTTAGTCAGATAAATTAAATGTTAAGATGGCTGTTTTTTATCGATGTCCATATTATAATTAATTTTGTAGTCGTTTTTAAATTCAGTTGATTATTTCTAATAACAAATAGAGACATTTTTAGATTCATTGTTCCTTGGTCAACTCTTCAATTTACTTGAACTCAAATCGTGGTTGCCGTGCTGGCTTGGTCGTCTTTTTACTAATTATGACAACAGACGATCGACAGCGACAAGCGACAATAGTCGACCCAGGAAAGACAACTTTAGTGAGAAGTTTCAAGTTAGCTGCCACCTGGAATGTTCATCATACGAGACAGAATAATAATATCTTACATTTGCTGTATGTAGTTCTTTATTAAGTCAGAGAAACATTGGCAGACGGCTTTAAAAAATGTAAAATATTTAATTATTGCCAAAAAAAAGGTTATACGCTGGCTCAACGCTGCACGCATCTGACTGCAGCCATACAAGCTTATTTGGCAAACAGTTACACATTAACATTTTATTACTTATTTACTTTTACTTTTCTTACTACTACTACTTATTATTTTTTAAATTTGGTATGATGAAATTTCGATGTGGCAATATCTTCTCCCCAAAGGTGTCGTTTTGTTCGACTATTGTCACTTAGTAAAGAGACCCCCAAGTCTCACTAAGCTGGGCTTCTTTTTTGACGTAGCTCATTTGAGGACATTTAATTTTATTTTAGTCTCTATGGTTAGGTAAATAGTTTATTTCGCTTATTTAAAGGTCATATAAAATCTCTTACAAGTATCATATGGAAACCAAAACTTTATGTTCAGATAATACAATATGGTCGGCAGCTTTTCATGCCAATTAGGATAGTTCACGGCTTCTGCCTGCCAATGTGAAAGTCTACGAGAACTTGATCTCAGTCGAGATTCATCTTCTTTGCTCTCTGCCTAGTGAAAACTAGAAACGACTTCGCGATGGAGAACTCCGTCTAAATAGACATCAAATTGTAAATTTACCAGTCATCTGCGTGTGGACTTTGTTAGTTTCATAAAAGAAAACCAAGTTATTAGACCATTGGATGTAATGCCTTCCCACCTTGCATAAACTATGAGGAAATTTAGATTGTAGAAAACTCGACATATTGCATTCATTAAGCAGGCGTATGAAACTTGGATGCCTCCTAGATATTTCACCTATGTAGCCTCATTAACTAGAAGGCTATGGTTACGTCTATGAAACTAGCTTTTTGGTCAAATCGAATTGCAACATAATCTTTACCTTCTTATCTGAAGTGCAGCTACTCGTCTTCGAAGACGTGAGTCCTACTCTCCAAGGTAACCCCTTTCTATGGCTACTCGGTTGCACGTGGCGATTGTCAGGAAGAATTCTCCGTACAATTTACCAGCATACACCCGAAACAACACACCACACCTCACACCATATATAATGCAAAGCTTGTCAAAATAGAATTTAAATGAGCTTTACATACAAAAATATTATATTTTATCCCATAAGTAAGTTTTGACAAGCTTTGCGAGAATTCAGTTGCGGGGCAAAGTAATTTTAAATGTTTATAATCCGCTAATTGAGTACGGTATAAACGTCGAAGGGGCGACGTGTAGAATTTGTGAAGGTTCGTATTTATAACTCGTAGATGTGTATGTTGTTGGGAACTCCTGTGTAACACCCGTATTATTTCGGTCAAGAAATGTTTGGTATGACGTGAGTCATGAAACTTCAAGGACTGTCTGGTATTAGTCTGTTTATCTACGAAGCGGCTTATCTTAATTACATGTTTTGTGTTCATGTTAATGTTCGGTGTTACTAAGACGTTTATGACGCATTCAACCTATAGCGATTTTTGTTCATTTTGAAGGAGCGTTTTTTAGTGATTTTAATTTACACGATTCATTTTTCCCAAGTAATGGGAATCCCTAGACCCAAATATGATTTCTGAAGAATGCAGTAAAGATGTCTGAAAAGAAAGTAGAATGTGAGAGGGGCTTAATAAAAGAGCGGATTATTTTTTTGAAATTTTTTTGACGGGACATAACCTCAGAATCAACAATTGTATTCAAAATACTGGAATCAGTTGCTCAAGTTCAAAATTGAATTTTTAGCAGGGGTTTTTTGTATATTATTTCTACACTCCTTTATCTACAACCTAAATAAAAGGATTTTTGGATTTATATGGTTTGTTGCGTTGCACAATTTTTTTCTCCTGCCGGTACAATTTCAAATTTTGTACCGTTTAACGAAAAAAACCGTGCAACGACTGAAACCATATAAAACCAATATTACTTATATTAAGGTTGTAGATAAAGAAGTGTAGAAATAATATACAAAAACCGGTGTTAAAAATTCAATTTTGAAATTGAGCAACTGATTCCAATAATTTGAATACAATTGTTGATTTTGAGGTTATGTCCCGTCAAAAAAATTTCAAAAAAATAATCCTCTCTTTTATTAAGCCCCTCTTACATTCTACTTACTTTTCAGACGTCTTTACAGCATTCTTTAGAAATCATTTTTGGGTCTAGGGATTCCCCTTAATTTAATACTAATAAGATAAATCTTGTATACCTCTATTAATAACATCGGTGCAGTGAAACAGTATTTTGTATAGAGAACTGTCTCCATAACCCTGCTTATGACATGCTTGTGTGCTGCATCTATGTAAATACGTCCATTTCGGTATAATTTATAAAATATGTGTATGTTTGTTATCTAATTGGTGATTCTAACGACTCATCTTATCTTATGACAAGTTGCCGAGATCCAAAATCGGCCATGCCCATCAGCGAAAAAAATTCAATTTGTTTCCCAGACCTGCCTAAATATTAGGACTTGGCCAATTTTGAACCCAACTGAATAGCGAGGTCACATCAGTCAAATGGCTAGTTTTGAATCTCACATTCATTAATTTTGGCTAGGAACAAATATTTACGATAAAATGAAAATTGATTTTTTTTTGTTTTCAATGATGGACATGGCCGATTTTGAATCTAGACAACTTAATTGTGTTGTATCGTATATTATCTTGTAAGTTATAAATTATTTGTAGTGAAATCATTGTTACGTTACGTTGTATAAAACAGCTACAACGTCTACCTCTGATCGAGGCTTACTGTTCCACTTGATTTATATATCTCCAAATTTGTTGCAAAAATCTGGTTATTACATTTACTTGTAATGGGACTGATAACTGATTAACAAATAAAGTATCTGCAGCCTTAAAGGGGTTTAAAAATTTTATTCCAGAATATTCTGTAGTAGATATCACGTACGTAAAGTGCACATATCATAATTACGGTTGAGGTTAGGTTTGTTGTTTGGTGCCGATAGATCAATTGGTTTCATCGCTATGCGATGTCAAATATGTTATTTGCAAACATTGTAAATTGATTCTGGTTGTACTTTGTAAAATAAACACACGGTGTCTCTACTTGTGTCACTGACCGTACATTTCTACGATAATCACAATTAATCTTAGCACTCAGCTGATAGTACTAACTGAATTAACAAAATACGACATTAGAACATGTTACATTACTAAAAGTGAATGCGAGAATATGACAGAAAGAGCATCTTCTCAATATTACGTGAGTACCTGTCATCATTTAAAACAATATATGATAGTATAATACAATGTCTAATTTAAATACAGTATTGTATACAACATCAATTATCATTACATCATCAATACATAAACTAAACGAAACAATTCCACAACAAACGAGACAGAACAAAAATCTACTTAAAGTAATCTTTGATGATGTTCTAGCTCTTGGAGATATCAAGGGAATGCCATTATCAATTCGAGGTAACTGTCTTTCGCTAATGGACATTCTAATGAACTGATCTACATCCACTTGTCTAGACAGCATACCCCTCAACAATTCAACATCAGCGTGCTTAGATTTTTTTTACTTTAAGGAATCTTACAACGATTACGGCGTACAGTAGCACTGTGCTTAAAACTAGCCTTGCTGTAAATCATTTTAGTGGATCTATTCGGTATGCACATAAAGCACACAAGTTTGCACATATTTTGCAGAGCAGGTGGATGCCACGCTAGTATGCCATATGTTTAAACAGGTCTAATAAAAGTAAGGTAAGCAGTTTCAACTGAACGTTGCCTACTCCTACCGATATTCCTAGTAACGAACCCAAGCAATGAGGCAGCTCTGTTACGAACAATGTCAGTTTGCAAATTCCATATAAAGTCATTCTTGATGTTAAAGCATAGGAATGTTATTGATGAAAACTATGTGAACTAGGGAAATACCGAAGTCTACGAGACTTTTTTAAAACACGATTGTAGTGATGATCAGAGCCGCCTCATATATAAACAAGGGGAATTAACGTTAACTAAATCTATCGTCTCCATTTAACTGTAATGCTTTTGCAAGAAAACATGTGTTGACTACGAAATTTTCACTGACTAGTTTCGAACAAGGTCGCATCATGGCACATGCATATCAGCCTGGTGTTCTTTATCATACACTATAAAATATAACCGGAATAAAATGTATGGTTTTGTCTTCCTCCATTCTGCTTAAACACAACCAATAAATAACTCACATTGATATTCTTGTTTCAGACTCTCCTCAGCCCTGGCTTCCTGATCAGCAGTGAATGAGGAAGGATACGAGGCCTTTAACAAAACATTAATATTGCTGGTTGCCAGGATGAAGTGGCCCTTAAAGAGAATGGTAGTTTTAATCATTTATGCTGCAAAACATGCAGTAAATTTTGAAACGTTTAAAAATATTCGAAGTGTATTGTTAAGCACGATTGTGGTAAATACTATACTTGTTCCAACTACAACAAGAAGTCTGGCTTCAAATGGAACTTACGAAGTCATTTAAACATGAGTGTTGTGAAATCTGATTGACCAGATTGTGCCAAGTCTTAACGAAGAAAAAAACACCTAAACCTATCACAAGAAGTTAGTGTATAGAAATGGAAAAGTCCCTGATCAGAAATGCCAATTTACAATCCACATGAAGTTCGTGCGAGGAAAGTATTTGCGTTGTCCAAAATGCAACAGACAGTATGCGACGATTCGAGACCTTACCTATCACATCAAGAACGTGTGTGGTATAGATCTGCGTTATCCCAAAAGTTACAAAGAGTTTGCCTACTAGGAAACTCTAGCTAGATAAAAACAAGTAGCTCAATAAACTTTATTGAATAATTTTATTTTGAGTGTGGTTATATTTTTTCTTATCCATAAGTTATTTCATTTTTTCACAATTTTCAGTTCATATTCTGGAATAAAGTAATTCTTACACTGGTAACGATCATTTTAAATTTTTGGCACCAGTATTGATGATACTGATTAAGTCAGCCATGTTTTTACTAAATACACTTGATATTCCCGTAAGCACACTTTCATAAATGTTGAATTACTAGCCTGCCGGGCATTATGCCCATACAAGAAGTAAGCTTAATCATCACGTTTGTAAGTTGAGTGGGACATTATATGTATGGTTTATGTCAATATCTGAATGCATAGCCACTTGTTGTTGTAGGTACCTTTACCTTTCCTTATTCGAAGACGTTATTCGTATTTATTAATTGTTATATTAATTTAATTTTTATATTATAATATCGTATTTATTATGTATAATAACAAATGCATTAGCATTGTTATTCAATATGTTTAATAACCATAATCTGTATTAATTGTTTTTCGTTTTTTTTTTTATATTTGTAATTTGTATTTGTCCCATATAATATGCACTGCATATATCAGTGGACTGAAATAAAATAAATTAAACATGTCATTGTTCAATGTGGCGGTGTGGGGCGGCGATATCTTTTCGATCCTGCAGCTCCGTATGCTTATTGGTAAAATAAAATGTGTTCCTCACGTCTGCCGACAAGAACTTTATGAAAGTGTATGAAAAAGGATGCATCAAGGACAATTGATGCAAGGATGAAAGAATATGAATGGTAAATGGTTGTTATATAAAAGAAAAAGACGTTGGGAAAAAACTCGACACCGCGATAGCACATGCCGTAATAGGAAATCACCGACGTTCTAAAAACTTCTTACTTGTTTGTTGTTCTGTTAAAACTAACACTCCACAAGCGATATGGACCTTGATTTTGCTCCATTGAATTCTATGTTATTGTGCTATTGTTTATTTTTAGATTAGTAAGTATGAAACTAGAATGATATTGTTAATATTTTAATACAATTCAGAAATTACAAAATCCATCCCAAACGGGTTTCGAACCCGAGTCTCTCACATTCCGGGCAGGCGCCTTAGACAACTAGACCACTGAGACGGTAACTTGTTAACTTCTGAATTCTAGTTACATAATGGACTGAATGGATGTCGTGGTAGATAATATATATATATGGGTGTGGTGTGGGGATCATGCTTGATGCTCGTTGTCCTTCGATTTTATGTTTGGGTATAATATTTTTTTCGTTTTTCTTATAGTGCAGCAAATGTAGCTTAAAGTTACTTTTTTAAATATTTACTCTAATTTATAATTATAATTTTACAGATGCCGAGCAGGAATGGCGCCCTGTTCCTGATAGCAAACCAGGCTGTGAAAGACATCAGTGTCAAGACTGTCCTCGTTCATTCAAGAGAAAAAAGCAACTCACGTACCACCAGAAGCACGACTGTGGACGCAAGGAGCCGCACAAGTGTCTGAAGTGTAGCAAGACATTCTCGAAAAAACAAACTCTTACCAGCCACGTTACACACGACTGTGGACGCAAGGAGCCGCACAAGTGTCCGAAGTGTAGCAAGACATTCTCGATGAAACGCAACTCTAACCTGGCACATTACACACGACTGTGGACGCAATGAGCCGCACAAGTGTCTGAAGTGTAGCAAGACATTCTCCACGAAAAAGAACTCTATCCCGTCACACTAAGTACTAATGCGTTTGACAAACAACAACCTCAGTGTAAAGCTTGTGGCAAAACGTTTAGAACTATGTCATCCTTGTGTTACCACTCCAAGCACGAGTGCGGGAAGGAGCCGCAGTTCCCGTGTACAAAGTGTTCCTATCGAGCTACCTATAAATCAAGTTTCCGGTGTCACTATGTTTCCAAGCACAAACACGGAAAATTGTAATTAAAACTATGTCATACTTTAAGGCCGTGTTCATTTTTTTGTGGTGTCGCAAACTTTCATGATTGTATTGCAACACTCGATGTACTACAGATGTTGTGGACAGTACAAGTCTCTAAGTTCATGTACAGAAATTCGCTGTACGCTGTGGTAATGTCATTTGACAATCCTCTGGCCTAAAATAATATCTCGCATAGTTCCCGTAATCGCGGCTCATCACAATTTTCTGTAAACTCGGCTAATCGTCATTCACACTTCCATGCACGTGGCGACGTGCTAATTGCCCGACGACAATCAATTAAACTACATGTATCTAAACAATATTCTTTTTGTAAAATAAAAACAATTTAAATCTCTTTTTGGTGGAAGTTTATCCTCTAAATGAAGCCAACATACTTCTCGTGAAGATGGCTGATTATTAATTTCGTAATCAATGGCATCGTCTGACTAAGCTCGACTTTCAAAATTGTCCTTCCCTATATACCTTTCACGATGAAGCTCACCTTGATAACATTATACATAATTTTTTATATTATCTTTATGATTAACTTGATATTTAAATCTCGTTTATTTTCTAAGAAATGTTAGGGAAATTAAAACTTTATGTTTTTATAATCATCAGATTATGTGAACAGAAGCATGCTGTGCCTAGGAGGCTAGGTCACGTCATATGTCTGCCTCTGTGAAAGACTACGAGAATTTGATACCAGTCGAGATTCTTCTTCTGCCTCGTCAACTCTAGAATCGACTTCATGAAAACGATCAAAAATATATCCTTTGAATTCAACCGTATGGACATCACATTGAATTTTATTTATCATATAAGTGTCTACGTACTTTGGTAGTAATTTAAAATAAAAATGATAAATTAAATAGCATGCCCTCCCGCCTTGCATAAACTATAAGGAACATTTGAATAGATAATGAAGTAATACCTTATAAGCCCGAAATTCAGTCGTATAAAACTGTGACTGCAAGCCTCCTAGATATTTCACCCATGTATCCTCTATAGTTTCACAGTTTCATAATTGTATTTCCAAACAAATACTTACATAATAATAAAATGCATTTTGACATAATATATATCAAATTTATCAGGACCCTTAAGCACTATATAACTAAGAGGCAGTATACTTGCTCCAAAGAAAGAATGAAGATGCTCGGTAGTGGTGGGGGTAGAATGAATGCGCGGTAAAAAGAATGTCGCCTTTGTGTATGAAAGAGAAATATCTTTTACCAACGCAAGTAAAAATTATCTTTGCTAGATCACATAGTTCCTCGGTGTCCAAGATCTACGCTGAGCTAGCGTGAATATAATTGACAAAGTTGTTATGTTGGGAAACAATTTTGAGCTACCTGCATTCTTTCGTCGGGACCACTAATAGTTATGACTGGAATTTTGGTCACATCTAACTTGTACATTATCTTTACTTCTTATTTTCTTTATCTTCTTTATCTTTACTTCTTTCTTAAGCGTAGGCCAATATACTCGTCTTCAAAGTATTTCTCTTTCGAAAAATGTGTGTGTGTGTTGCACATTAGGATTATGAGGAATACTCCGTACAAGTCACCAGTATACACCTGAAATATCGTAACAAACTTCACACCTTGCAATGACTTTTGTCTCTCCTGTATAACACACATATTATTTTGATCTAGTATTGTATAGTACTTTTTGCATCGTGAAACATCATGCACTTATTGACTGTAAGGACTCTGTATTGTATATTTAAACGGAGACATTCGTTGCTTTATTACGTTTTTGAGTCTATATACGTTATAACCCATCGTGTAATTTATTGATTTTGAAGGTGCGCTATTCACTTATCTTTTTTCTCACGTTTAATTGTTTACAAGTGAGAGTAACAACAATCTAGACTTGACTTATGATGTATTATAATTATTGTTGTATACCGCTATTTCTGACACCGGTGCGGTGATACAGTATTGTCTAGAGAAAATGCCTCCATAACCCTGCCTATGACGTGCTTGGGAGCTGCATTTTAGACATTTATTACAGTATAATTTCTAACATATTTGTTTTCTTCGGTCCTTTTCTTACGAATGATTATAATGGCACATGCCCTGATCATATCTTATAACTTGTATTTTATTACGTATTATCTTATGGATAAAAACACCATTTAGGCTGTGTTGTTTGCTATGTTTATATTATTCAATATTTCTTCCCTATGAATCTTTTATGATTTATAAAACACCCACTAAAACCTCCTTGCTTGTTAGTTGTTCTGTTATTACAAATACTCCACGAGCCCTATTCACCTTGATTTTGCAATTTTGAATTTTATTGTATTGTGCTTTTGTTTTAAATGAGATTGTGAAAATACAAAATAAATAACAAATATTTTTGGCGTGGGGATCATTCTTTATACTTTTTATGTGGCGATTATGATTGGGTATAGTATTTTGTTTCAAGATTTCTTATAGAAGAACAAAATTACTAATTTTTTAAATTTACTCTCAATTATATAATTATTTTACAGATGTTGAGCAGGAATGGCACCTTGTTCATAACAGCAAACCAGGCTCTGAAAGACATCAGTGTCAAAACTGTCCTCGGTCATACAAGGGGAAAGGGGAGCTCACGTACCACCAGAAGCACGACTGTGGACGCAAGGAGCCGCACAAGTGTCCGAAGTGTAGCAAGACATTCTCGATGAAACAATCTTTATCCCATCACATTAAGTTCGAGTGCGTTGACAAACAACAACCTCAGTGTAAAGCTTGTGGCAAAACGTTTAGACTAATGACATCCTTACATCGCCACTCCAAACACGAGTGCGGGAAGGAGCCGCAGTTCCCGTGTACAAAGTGTTCCTATCGAGCCACACAAAAATGTCTTTTACGGCGTCATTATGAACGCAAGCACAAACACGGAGAATTGTAATAATAAATATTTCAATTTGATTAATACTTTTAGACCGTGTTCATTATTTTATTATGTTCTGAGGTGGTGCAAACTTTTTTAGATTGGATTGCAACACTGGATGTGCTACAAATGTTGTGGACGTTACAAGTCGCTAACTTCATGCAAAGAAGTCACTATGGTAATGTCATTTGCCATTATTCTGGCCTAATAAAATATCACTATGTTAATTCTCGCATAATTCTCGTTGTCGCGTCTCATCTACATTGTCTGTACATTGGGCTAATCGTCATCCACACCTCCGTGCACTTCTCGTCGTGCTAATTGCCCGACGAAAATCAATTAAACTTAACGTATCTAAACACAATTCTGTTTGTACAATAAAAACAAATTATATCCCTTCTTGGCGGAAATACATACTCTATATGAGGCTAACATATTTTGAATCTCATTATGATTTCTGATAATTAATTTTCGTAATCAATGGCCTTGTCTGACTAAGATCCGACTAAGCTGGTCTTACGAAATTGTGTTTCCCTCTTAATATTTTCGATGTATTGTATTTTGTGTAACATACTTTGTTACTAAAACTTTTGATGACTACTTAAACTTGTCATGTTTTTTTTTGTTGATTTTGAGCGTGCTTTTTTCGCTTATACTTTTTCACACGTTTAATTGTTTCCAAGGAAGAGTGTGGTAACATTATTCATTTATTATGATTAATGTTGTATACTCAATCTCTATTCTTCACATTTTTTCGGTGACGCAGTATTATGTCTAGAGAAATGCCTCTATAACCCGGCCTGACATGCTTGGATGCTACATTTTAGACATTACTAAAATATTTGCATGGTTCCTTTGTTATGGATGATAATAATGGCTCATGCCTTGATCTTCTCTTGTCACATTTATTGTATCATATTATTATCCTCTGGATAAAATCACCATTAAGGCTGTATTGTTTGTTATTTTTGTATGATTCGTAATTTCTTTCCTATTTATCCTTTGCGATAAATAAAACAGATACAACGACGACCCCCAATCGGGGATTACGGACAGTGTTGGGTCAGTTCTTTTTTAAAATGAACTTTTTAAAAGTTGAGTCCACAGTTCAAATAATGAACTTTTAAAAAGTTCAAGTTCTTCTAAAACCTTTTAGTTTTAAAAGTTCAAGTTCGTCTAAAATATGAACTCAGTTCTTTTAAAAGTTGTTTTGTAAAAAAAAATCTATTTTATTAAAGGCTGTCGTAAAATGAAGAAAAACACGAGGAAAAATATAAAGTGTGTTCGAGTACCAATCTACTCGCGAGTTTGAGTCTTACGAAAGTGTTCAGCTGTCTTTGATCGTGTTGATGATTAATTTGTACTACATTCTCGTCGACCAGCTTATAAAATTATGGCAGATACTTAGCAATTTAGGCTTCCAAGATTTTTATCCGAATTATTTGGCGTGCATCGTTTTAACTTCGTGAATCGTGCGTGACCTTGTCATAAACAGCTGAACGTGCATCAACGAAGGCCTTCGATGGAACAACAATTTTGTTATTGTTTTAAGCGTCGACAGCGGCGAGTCGACGGCTGCTCCACGCACGAAAAGAATTTTCAAATGATCTTTCTAAAACTGAAAAGTTCGTTCTCAAAAAGAACTTTTAAAAATTCAAGTTCATTCATTTAAAAAAAAGAGTAAGTTCACTGAAAAGTTCACATAAAAAGAACGCGTTCACGAGAACCACTGGAAAAATTCACAAAAAAGAACGCGTTCACGAGAACGCGTTCTTTTTTAAAAGTTCCTTCCCCAGCACTGATTACTGATCACTCTTTTTATATATCTCTTAAGTTGTCGTAAAAGCGATTTTCACAGTAATTTCTCATGAAATTGGTAGTCATTCCATGAACCCAATACAAAAATATATAACTTGATTTTTCTCTACTCCCGGATATTCTACAGCAATCTATAAATGTTTTAATGTGGCCATGCAATGTGCTGTCTTTCGATCCTGCAGCCTCAAGTTTATTGGTTAAATGTGTTCCTCGCGTCTGCCGACGAGAACTGAGCCGTATCCACAGAAACACACATACAACAGAGAGTAAACTCGGCAGGAGACGCGCGCATGTAATGGAAACGGGCCCAGTGGTGTTTTTTAAAACCCTATAGCATACGTGGATGTGCGACATCACACTATTATTGTGGTAATTATCTGTGTTGCTGCAAATGAACCAAACCGTAATTTCGAAAAACAAATCTAGCTTATTTTTTGGAAGGACTCCCAAGATGGTGGGAAGTGATGGTTGTTTGTTGTGGATGGTGCAGATATTTTTGGTTTTGTCTGTGTAAAAAGTAGTGTAAATATGTGTGAGAGGTGCGCGGTGAAAGGGAGACAAATGTAACGAGAGAATGTTTAGTGGTATGAGGTGTTTGGTTGAATTTTCTTGTAAAATTTGTAAAAAATATGTTTTAATTCAAGGCTGATTCAACCATAACTCTAATTTACTTGAAGTCCCATTGCCTTCTTTAAGAATTACAACCTTCTAAAAAAAACATGGAAAACTCGATTTCACAGCATAAAATCTCCAACCTCAAAATCATGCTATTCCCTCCACCTCGGTTATTTACCATAGTTTAAGAGATACAAAAACCGCAGACCACTCAACCAATGTACGTCATTCTATCAAGGAATAACGATTGCAAATTATTATTTCGCAAAACATGTTCATTTCTCATTACTATTATTATATTTGTATCTAAATATGGCAACGGGACCAAGATACCACACGGTGCCCAAAACCACTAAATAAACCTCAACCTTACCACAAATATTTCACTGAAAAGTCCCTACTTGATGGCTGTACTCTTAATACAAATATTAAGATTTAGCTCTTTTGAATTCTATTTAATTATGCTTTTTCTTACTTTACATTTTTAGAGCATGGAAATAGAATTATATTATGAAGATAGATAGTAAAATATTATATGGTTGTGGTGTGGTGTGGTGAGGGGATGATACTTTATTTCTGGTTATGCGGCGATTTTTTTTTCGTTATAGTGTTTGTTTAAATCATTCTTATAACGCAGCTCAAAGATGCTTCTTTTCATTTACTCTTAATTACAAATATATTTTACAGATGCCGAGCAGGAATGGCGCCCTGTTCCTGACAGCAAACCAGGCTGTTGAAAGACATCAGTGTTTAAGACTGTCCTCGTTCATACAAGAGGAAAGAGATCTCACGTACCACAAGAAGCACGACTGTGGACACAAGGAGCCTCACAAGTGTGTGAAGTGTAGCAAAACAATCTCGATGAAACAACAACTAACCAGCCACGTTACACACGACTGTGGACGCAAAGAGCCGCACAAGTGTCCGAAGTGTAGCAAGACATTCTCGATGAAACGCACTCTATCCCGTCACACTAAGTACGAATGCGTTGACAAACAACAACCCCAGTGTAAAACTTGTGGCAAAACGTTTAGAGCTAAGTCATCCTTGTATCACCACTCCAAACACGAGTGCGGGAAGGAGCCGCAGTTCCAGTGTACAAAGTGTTCCTATCGAGCCACACAAAAAGCTAATCTAACGCGTCATTATGAACGCAAGCACAAACACGGAGAATTGTAATTATTACTATGTCATACTTTTAGACTGTGTTCATTTTTTTGTGGTGTTGCAAACTTTTATTATTATATTGCAACACTCGATGTGCTACAGTTGTTTTAGACATTACAAGTCGCTAGCTACATGTACAGAAATCGCTGTGGTTATGTGTGTGTGTTGGTTATATCCTCTAAATGAAGCTAACACACTTTGAATCTCGTTAAGATAGCTGATTATTATTTTTTGAAATAAATGGCCTCGTTTGACTCACCTCGACTTTCAAAATTGTATTTCGCTATCAACCTTGAACGATGTAGCTTCTTTTGAAAACATTACGTATATTTTATATTATCTTTATGATTAACATAATATTTAATCTCGTTTATTTTCGTACATATTCTCATTTTAATATCATAGGAAAATTAAAAATTTTGTTTAGATTATAATAAGATAATATGAACAAAAGCTTGCCGAGCCTGAAGGATAGTTCACGTCATGGTTTCTACTATGAAAATCTACGAGAACTTGATACCAGTCGAGATTCAGCTTCTGCCTCGTCAACTCTAGAATCGACTTCATGAAAACGATCAAAAATGATATCCTTTGAAACCAACCGTATGGACATCGCATTGGATTATATAAATCATATACGTGTGTACTTACTTATCATCAAGTAGTTATCATCAAACAAAACTGAGTAATTGACAAATGGAATAGTATGCCATTTACATTATTTTATTAATTTGCTTACAGGTGTACAAAGTTGTGTATGGTTTTGTTGTGTTCTATGGGTATCATGCCTTGCATAATCTATTAGAAAAATTAGACTTGTGGATAACCAGACATTGAAGAATTACCTTATAAGCCCGAAATTCAGGCATATTTTATACTTTTACTGCCTCTTAGATATGTCACCTATGTATCCTCTAAAGTTTAATAGTTTCTATATTTTAATTTCCAAACAAATGAGTACATACATAATATCCCGTGTGCTGTGTTCCTATCGAGCCACACAACAATCTCACTTACGGCGTCATTATGAAAGCAAGCACAAACACGGAGAATGATGATTATAACTAGGTCATACTTTTAGACCGTGTTCATTGTTTTGTGGTGTTGCAAACTTTCATGATTGTATTGCAACACTCGATGTGCTACAGATGTTGTGGACATTCAAGTCGCTAACTACATGTTTATAAATCGCTGTGGTAATGTCATTTGACATTATTCCGGCCTTGACCCATTTTTCTCTAAATTTCTAAATTTGTTTTAACACAATTCTTTTTGTAAATGAAAATAAATTATCTCTTTTTGGTGGAAATACATCCTCTTAATGATGCGAACATACTTTGAATCTTGTTAAGATGGCTGAATAGTAATTAATAATTAGATTCTGTCTACTTACGCAGATATTCGTAAAATTTATTACTTTTTTGTGTCTGTGTTTATAATGTTGTAAGCCATCGTGTAATTTATCGATTTTGAAGGTGCAATATTCACTTATCTTTTTTCTCTCGTTTAATTGTTTCCAGTGAGAGTGTGGGTAACAACAATGTACACTTGACTCATGATTTATTATGGTTATTGTTGTATACCTTTATTTCTGGCATTGGTGCGGTGATACAGTATTGTCTAGAGAAAATGCCTCCATAACCCTGCCTATGACGTGATTGGGAGCTGCATTTTAGACATTTATTGCAGTACAATTTCAAAAATATGTTTGTTTTTTCTTTCTTATGATTATAATGGCAACTGCCTAGATAGTAGATCTTATCTTATAACATGTATTGTATCATGTTTTATCTTATAAATAAAAACACCATTAAAGACGTGTTGTTTGCTGTGTTTATATTATTCGTTATTCATTTCATATGAATCCTTTACGATTTGTAAAACACCCACTAAAACCTCCGTGCTTTTTAGTTGTTCTGGTATTACAAATAATCCATGAGCCCTATTCACCTTGATTTTGCTCTTTTGAATTTTATTTTATTGTGCTTTTGTTTAACTTGAGATTATGAAAATAGGATGTATATATATATATATATATATAATATATATATATAATATATGTTTTTGGTGCGGGGATCATGCTTGATACTAGTTATGTGGCGATTATGTTTGGGTATGGTATTTTGTTTCAAGATTTCAGACCTACAATGCACCAACAATCCAAATGTTATGAAGTTAACCGTCCCGGTAGCTTAGTGGTAAAGCACTAGACCGGAAATCGGGAGACCGGGGTTCAATGCCCCGCTGGGTTGGATTTTGTAATTTCTGGATTGATTTACGAAAATATTCTTATAGAAGTACAAAATTACTTTTTTTTATCTCAAAAAATTATTATTTTTGAGATTCTGAGCAGGAATGTTGCCCTGTTCCTTACAGCAAACCGGTCTTTGAAAGACATCAGTGTCCAAACTGTCCTCGTTCATACAAGAGGAAAAAGAATCTCACGTACCACCAGAAGCACGACTGTGGACGCAAGGAGCCGCACAAGTGTCCGAAGTGTAACAAGACATTCTCGATGAAACCAGCTCTATCCCGTCACATTAAGTACGAATGCGTTGACAAACAAAAACTTCAGTGTGTAACTTGTGGCAAAACGTTTAGACTTGTATCATCCTTGTGTCACCACACCAAACACATGTGCGGGAAGGAGCCGCAGTTCCCGTGTACAAAGTGTTCCTATCGAGCAACACAACAATCTCACTTACGGCGTCATTATGAAAGCAAGCACAAACACGGAAAATTGTAATTATTACTATGTCATAGTTTTAGACCGTGTTCATTGTTTTGTGGTGTTGCAAACTTTCATGATTGTATTGCAACACTCGATGTGCTACAGATGTTGTGGACATACATGTCGCTAACTACATGTAAATATAAATAAATAAAAATAAATAAATAAATAATAATAAATTAATAAATAAATCGCTTTGGTAATGTCAGTTGACATTATTACGGCCTTAAATAATATCTCGCATAATTCCCGTTGTCGCTGCTTATCCCAATTTTCAAAAATTTCTTAATGTGTCTAAACACAATTCTTTTTCTAAATGAAAATAAATTACACTTTTTGGTTGAAATACATCCTCTAAATGAAGCTAACATACTTTGAATCTTGTCAAGATGGCTAAATATTTAATAATAATTCGATTCTGTCTATTTACGGAGATATTCGTAGCATTTATTATGTATTTGTGTCTATGTTTATAACGTTGTAAGCCATCGTGTAATTTATTGATTTTGAAGGTGCTTTATTCGCTTAACTTTTTTCTCACATTTAATTGTTTCTAGTGAGAGTGTGGGTAACAACAATGTACGCTTGACTCATGATTTATTATGGTTATTGTTGTATAACTTTATTTCTGACATTGGTGCGAGGATACAGTATATACCTTTATAACCCTGTCTATGATGTGATTGGGAGCTGCATTTTAGACATTTATTGCGGTATGATTTCTAAAATAGTTTTATTTTTCCTTCCTTATGATTATAATGGCACCTGCCTTGATCTTAGCTCATAACATGTATCATGTTTGATCTTATAAATAAAAACACCATTTAAGACGTGTTGTTTGCTGTGTTTTATTTATTCGTTATTCATTTCATATGAATCCTTTACGATTTGTAAAACACCCACTAAAACCTCCGTGCTTGTTAGTTGTTCTGGTATAACAAATAATCCACGAGCCCTATTTACCTTGATTTTGCCATTTTGAATTCTATTATATTGTGCTTTTCTTTAACTTAAGATTATAAAAAAAAGGTAATATATAATATATGTTTTTGGTGTGGGGATCATGCTTGATATTGGTTATGTGGCGATTATATTGTAACCATTATGTTCTGATATAAGACAATTTAAAATATATTTAAATAATATTTGTATCCCGCCTTTCAAATTGTATAATTATTTTGAAAAATTAATTATAAATAATAACTTTAATTAACTCAGCCAATAATATTTCATTTTATTGTGTTATGACAATTTATCAGCCATGCGTAATAAATAATAACCAGTGTTTATTCTACGTGTTTTAATTTTGTGCGTAAATATCTCATCGGGGCTCTGTGGCCAGATGTGCTTACGTCATAGTGCACGTGTGCACACAGCACAGTGAACACACACACACACACACATTTGATGCATGGGAATGGAATTTATTATCGTTCTCCCCTCTGCATTATCGGAACATTATCGGCAAGTGCGCCTGAACTCTGGTCATTCAGTGACGTCATACCCTCGCAATGTCGCCTATTCTTGTGCAACTCAGCCTGCGTGGATGTGCAGGAGTCCCATTAATTATGCGACACTTCAAATCTTGTATGTGATTGGTATGCATTGCCTAACCATTGGAGTCATCCAGCTCTTCGATGCCGAGCAGTAACGTTAATCTTGTGTGAGAGTGGAATTTGTTTCATCAACCAACCTCCGTCATACATTCCAGGATCCTGGGAATAACAACTTGGAGAAATATATATCTAAATCGCAATACTTCCCCTCAATTACCACCACTACTGCCTCATCACCAGTGACGCAAATTGAGTTAGACCAATAAAAACCCTTAATTTCCCCCCACTACGCACCAAAATCATCAGTCGAGCAGTCAAGAGCGATCGAGCAAAAGACACTTCGAAGGTCTCTCGAGGAGACTCCACGTCAGGTTGAGTGCGGGAAGCACTGACCGGAAACACACACTTCTACTGTCTTGATCTGGGGCCCGCGGGCAGGGCTACGGACACTCGTCAGCTGACACTTCAAGCAGTCATTACGTTGTTCGAATTGGGGAACCGATCCACGGAACGTCTTGGACTTGGAGATTGGAGAGATGGGCGACACATAGGCCTATCCATGGACTGATGGGCGAGCCAACTTGGAACGAGAGTCGCAGAACACCTTCGGATAGAACCTTCGACTGACTTCATGGATTCCTAGGTCATCGTTCTACAATATTCTACAAAATATCTACAAATCTACGAATCTCACGGTAAAACAAATTTGCTATTTACGAATCTGCGAACATTTTAAAGAACTTTTACTAAATGGATGATGAAAATAATATCATTTTTGAAGAACTTTGGAATTGGAGAATTTTGATAAACTTTAATATTTGGGAACTTTTGGATTGGAGAACTTTTGAGAATATGTTTTGTAATTGTAAATGTAACATAACTTGATTTGATTCATTATAATTAATTGTATTTTGACAATTGAAACTGGTTTTTTGTGTTAACCTTTCGTTGTCTGTCTGTCCCACTCAATATTTTATTTCAGTTTTCTCTTAAATTAAATTTCTACAGTTGATACCACTGCCTACTGACTTGAGCTAGACCGGCGCGCTTATAAGGTTGGTAAACATGTATACCTGATTTTTCTGACAGCTGAGCTGTTTTTTTGAGTGTGAATTTGCTTGTCTGTATTTTTGATTTTCGATAAACTAAGTAGTTTTGGTCGTGTTTTATTTGTGTAAAAGGGCAGAATAGTTACAATGTCTGGGTATAGTATTTATCTTCATTATTCCAATAGTAACTCAAAGTTACTTCTTTTAATATTGAATCTTAATTATAATTATAATTTAACAGATGCTGAGCAGGAATAGAGCCCCAACCAGGCTGTGAGAGACATCAGTGTCAAGACTGTCCTCGTTCATACAATGGGAAAAATGATCTCACGTACCACCATGAAGTACGACTGTGGACGCAAGGAGCCGCACAAGTGTCTGAAGTGTAGCAAGACATTCACGATGAAACAAAATACTATCCCGTCATATTATGTAAGAAAGCGTTGACAAAAAACGACCTCAGTGTAAAGCTTGTGGCAAAACGATAAGTCTAATAATATCATCCTTGTGTAACCACTCGGAATGTGCCGCAGTTCCCGTGTTTAAACGCGAAGAAATGTAAGTTATCACTGTCGATATGTTATACTCTCAGATCGTGTTCACTATTTTCATTTTATTTTGTATTGCAAACTTTCATGCTTGTATTGCAACACTGGATGTTCTACAGATGATGTGGACATTACAAGTCGCTAACTACATGCAGAGACATCGCTGTGGTAATGTCATTTGCCATTATTCTGGCCTCAAATAGTATATTTATTTAAATCTTCGCATAGTTCCCGTTGTCGCGGCACAATACGCCACACTTCGCAATGATTCACAAAAAAATTATTTGGATTGGCTATATCATTTAACCAATAAAGGGCCTAATATTATAACGCAAAATTTAAGGCCAAGTTCTTAAAATAATATGTTTACAGTCCCTAATTTTGGCAGGGAGTAAACGTTGAAAGGACCATGTGAAGAATTTGTGAAGGTACATATTTTCAACTCGACCGTAGATGTGTATGTTGTTACTCCTTTTAACACCCACATTTTTTCGATCAAGTATTGTATGGTACGATCTGAGTCGTGAAACTTCATTCACTTATTGACTGTTTGGAGCCTGTTAATTTACGGGGTGTTTCGAAGCTTCATTACTTTTTTGTGGCTTATATGCATTGTTTCAAAGACTTTTGCGACTTATTTAACCCAACGTGTAATTTTGTTGATTTTGAAGGTACATTGTTCGCTTATACTTCATAACATATTTAATTGTTTCCAAGGGAGAGTGTGGATAACAACAACTTAGTCTTGACTCATGATTTATTATAATTTATGTCGAGAAACATATATTTCTATCATTGGTGCAGTGACACAGTGTTGTCTGGAGAAATGTCTCCATAACCTTGTCTATGACTTGTCTAATTTTAGACATATATGACGAAAAATTTCTAAAATATTATTATGTTTCGTTTCTCATTGAAGATTATAATGGCACATGCCTTGACTAATCGAATAACATGTTTTGTATCTGTTAAATAAAAACACCACTTAGGCTGTGTTGTTTCTCCATACAAGTTTTATGTTCTGTTATTACAAATATTCCACGAGCGTTATTCGCCTTGATTTTGCCGTAATTAATTATATTTTTATTGTGCTTTTGACTTAAGATAAGTAATAAGTTTGTTAATAAATATAAAAATACTGTGAAAAAAGATAATATATCATATATGTTTTTGGCGAGGGGATCATGCTTGATACTGGAATTTTTTTCGATTATGTTTGGGTCTAGTATTAATTTTCATTATTCTTATAGTAGCTCAAAGTTACTTCTATTAATATTTACTCTCAATTCTAATTCTAATTTTACAGATGCTGAGCAGAAACCATGCTGTGAAAGACATCAGTACCAAGATTGTTATCGTCCTTACCATGAGAAAAGGATGTCTCGTACCACAAGAAGCCCGATTGTGGACGCAAGTAGCCGCACAAATGTGCAAAATATAGCAAGACATTCTCGATGAAATACACTCTAAACGGTCTAACCTGACACGCAACACACGACTGTGGACACAAGGTGCCGTACAAGTGTCCGAATTGTAGCAAGACATTCTTGTTGAAATACAATCTATCCAGCTTTTCGTTACTCACGATTGTGGACGCAAGGAACCGCACAATTGTCCAAAATATAGCAAGACATTCTTATTGTAAAATTCTCTTAACGCTTAAAGTCGATCGATGAAGTGAACTACCCTATCAAAACAACAATTTCTTTAACATTAAATAAACTTAAAACACCTTAAAATAATACTTTTATCTATATTATCATCATCTAGTATTATTTAAAACGGTATTCAACACAACTTCATCAATTAATGTATTTTATACAAAGTAAATAATAATATTGTTCTGTTCTAAATGCGCGTGTTGTATTTTGACTCCAGTAGTATATCATGCTAGGCACAATCATAAAACTAAATATTATACAATAATCGATGTATAAATATTTGTAGCACTTGAGTAAGAAATGGTGAAGAAATGCAAAACGAACATAAATTCTCTATATATGTGTTGTGATGTGGTTTGGAATCAATCAATAATCGATTGATTGATTTCCATCAATAATCAATAATAATCAATAATCGATTGATTGATTAAAATCGATAATCGATTGATTGATTACAATCGATAATCGATTGATTGATTATAGTACACGTATTGATTAGCACTCAATACAGTGGCCTAATCATTCATCAGTTATGGGATTTACTGTTTATGTTCAGCATCAATATGTATTGGTTTTGGCAAGGCCTATAAAATACAAAATATAGTACCTGTCCAAGGACAAAAGCATTTCTAATGTTAAAATGTACCTAGTCTTAAAGTGTGCATCTCAGTGAAGCTCACAGCTCTGTTATCTTGAGAAAAGCCCTTAGTCAGCAGTCTAACGACAATATATCATTATATTATTATATTATTATTACATTACATTATATTAAGCAATATCCAATCAATCAATCAATCAACCAGCAGTCTGCACGTCTACTCACGTTGGAACCCTACTGATGGATCTCCGGAGGTCTTAAGGTCGATCTCGCCACCGGCAATCCTGACTGAAACTTTTTTCCGAGGTTTCTTTTAGTCTTCAACACGAATGCAAGATTCCTGTTATAGCCTCGGGCATTCTCTTTACTATTATGTTAGCTCCTAAAACACACAGTTAGACAGATGAAGAGGGACATGAATTGCATTATACTGGTAGGCTTCTCTGGGGTAAAAAGAACAACTAAGAACAAGAGATTTCTATTTTAATCAGAAGTGTCACACACTGATGAAAATGGCCATAATTATTATTATAATGGCAAAAATTCATACATGGCCGTAACCTCCCCCCACCCTGTGACCAGATGCAGGTTATGCCAATGACCATGCACCTGCAGTACACCGATCTGGTGTTTTTTAAAAGATGCCTCAGTGGCGCCACTGATTTTGACGTGTGCGCGCGCATCATCCAGGGCCGCGTGTTGAGAGGCGACGATAATAGGCACCCCCGCCTCCAACCCCCTCCGGCCAAAGGACTGCTCGGCCGACGTGCTTTTTCTTTCCGGGTAGTTAACCAATGGAACGACCTGCCGCCCGCCCTCAAAGACTGCTCAGTGAGTCATTTCCCTTCCCTGTGCAGGGAGCACTTATGGGAGAACCAACTGCATGTGCTAAATTAGTTAGTTTCACGTGCTTCATCAAGGCTCTTCGCGGCACAAGATTTCCACAGATTTTGAGTGTTTTAGCAAGATATTTGCTAGCGTCGACGCCGTTTCTTGTTGCAATTTTAACAAACAAGAATAAACAAAATAATAATAATGATGATATAAGTTGTTTTGTTCAAGAATGAAGATTATCAACGTTTCTCTATGAATATTTTGTATTTCTTATCTATCAACTCCGTTAAAAGACTTATTGTCAGTGGGTTAAGAAAGGTAGGCACGAAAGTCATCGTATTATCAATCATTCCACAATAATACATTAAAGTTTTATGTTGGCATACTATAATAAACAAATTGCACCCCACATATATCAGGTTACTATCAAATCAACTCATTTGTAACAAACTGCATTGTAGGTTTTTCTTTACAATTCGTTATAGAATCGCAGCCTTTACATTTTATAGACAACACTCGTTCCGCCCAGCCGAGATTTAAATCATTGGCGGGTCGCCGCTCAACCCCCCCCCCCCCCCCCACTCACCAAACAAGGTGAACGCTGGATATTGTCTTCCAAATAATATCCACACACTTCTTATTTGTTACCTGAAGAAGGAAAACAAATTATTCAAAACAATATTTTTCATAGGCAGTTCAATCCCTTTACGCGTTTAATTTACTACATAACAATCTCGCATAAACTTGCTAGATACTCTTTTGACTTTTTTTGCATTCGGTTCATTCTCCTTCGAGTAGAACACGTAATGTAAATTGACCAATGGGCGTTGAAGAATATCACGAGGGGCTTCAGAGCCAGACAAGTGTGAGCCAATCACAAAGCTGAAGTTTGGCGTCAACGCGTTCTGCGCCTGCGCACTAGCTCGCTACTTGTGAGCAGCCCTATTATAACCGCCCGCAGTAGCTTTCATCTAGATCTTTCCGGGTAATGACGAGGACGACGCACGTGTTGAGTTTCACGAAGAAAATAATTGAAAGTGTGCGGGATTAAGTGTGATTGTAAAGTAATTTGTGTTTTATAAGTGTGATGGCCGTTGATGCTTTCGTTTTGTGCGTTTACTAGAAAGAAATCGGTTGTATTTTAGCCACGTTATGGTGTTCAAGTGGAATCCCGTTGTGTGCGTGTGTGTTGTGCTTTTGTTCATGGGCTCGTCGTATATCAAAGTCCGCCATATTGCCACTTTTAGAAACCTATTGCATAAATGGATAGCCTACGTCTCGTAAGTGCCATGTGTGTGTTCAGTTTTTAATCATTCAATCTTCACAGTGAAATAAAATTTTATTATTCGGCTGGACCATGCATTAAACCTACGAATGGAGCCTGCCCACGCCTATTTGGAGCCTGGATCACACCTACGCTTTAGGCCTACAATCTCCTAGGCCAGGCTGTAAAGTAAGACGCATGCCTGAATTGCACTTCCTTGGAACAGTAGACCACCTTCCCAATCCCAAGCTTACTGCACGCTTATATATGTTGAAAGATCATGCTCATGTTATGCTCATGTTTTTCGCTCTCGCTGTTTAGAAGTAGGCCTATCCTAAACGTTACCATTGCAGCTGCTGTCCACATGTAGGAAGGAGTAGGCTTAGTGTCGTTGTATTTTTTCTTCTTGTCACGTTGGGGGGGTGGGGGGGGGGGGGCAAAAAATCTGATCATTTACATTTACTGATCTGATCAAATCTGATCATGGGCAACAGCTAGATTGATTATGATTTATGATCATTCCCTTTACCTAGGCAGATTGTTAAATAGGGAGGTCCTTCATTTGATCGTTTTTACTATCAGCCGGTAGTCCTTAGGTAGCCTAGGTTGTAGGCTAGGTACATCAGCCTTCACATAGAAAAAACCATTGGCCTAAGCCTGACTAAACAAAACCACTCGACTATTGCTTCTAGATATTTAACGGGTGACGAATATCTATATTGAGGCTAAATTTGAGTGTCAATAATTGCTATTTTCTTGGCATAGAGGTCTACGATAGAAGCCAAGGCCAATTATAAATTTTATAAATTATAATATTTTTTAACTGTTTCTTGGTCTGAAATTGTGGCCTAGTCAGCCACTCCGGCTTGTCACGGATGTTACATTTCACTCTTTATAGAGCTTAAAATCTTAAACTAACTAATTAATTGTAATGTTTTATACTGAAACAATTGTGTTTACACACTACCTACCATTAGGTGAAAAAGATTTTTAAATGAACTGTAATTTTTAGATATATTGAGTGAAATGTGGTGTCTCGGATGTTACATTGTTTGGGAAGTGAATCCCGGATCATCATCAAAAGAAAGAAAATTCAGGTCCCTGACCCAGACAGCTACATTTCCATATACATAGAGCTTATCCATGAAAGATGAACCCTTAGCTTAAAATCACCCATTCATTGTTTTAAAAATAAATGATATTAATTGTTATGATTTTTTGTGTGCGTCACGGATGTTACAATGGTTTTTGTCACGGATGTTACACACACTTTGCCTTGCCAGTTTCCAACCATTTTCAATTTATATTACTATGTTATTCTTAGTTACAAATTCAAGCACTCCTTATATATAGTATCTAAATTTTTTGGGTTCAAAATAAAATTGTAAATTAAAATAAATGCGATGTTAAGAGTAGTTGCTGAGGCTGGCGCGGAGACGAGTTTAGACGCTAGCATTCTTGTTTTTCCGGGTAAACGGTTTATAACACTGTTATCAAATTTCACACTAATGGTAATAAAGAATAAATCTATGCTATACAGTATGCGTATTTCTAAATTAATTCATTGATTTTGAATTAAAATTTTGCGAAATCACCGAAATTTACTCCATTTTGGTCAACTTTGAGAATTTTATACAGATTTTTTAAACTCAAATTGCTGGATATCAACGTTTAAATCAATGTGAACGCGTAGGTTAATCTGTTTTTATCCCAAGATAAACGGTTAGGTGGGAATTTCCAGAATTGGAATCCTTGTTCTGGATTGCTCATTTTTTCACGTTTTCGACTTTGACCTATGTCTCGCAATGGATCTTTAAGGCTTAATTATTGCAACCAATTGCGGATATCAATATAAATGTACCGTTCTTTAATAACATCCATGCAAAATTTGGTAATGATAATACTAGGAAAACGCTAAAGTCCCGCCGCGTTGATGGATGAGCTTTTTAAAGTTTAAAGTTTGCTTGGGATATCTTTACTTTTGCAAGTGCTTTGTTTTGCTGCCTACGCATTGTAGGTGAATGTTGTCAAGTTTCTTTTGTTTCTTGTCATTTGGTATTATTTACCGTAAAAAACTTATATTAAAAGCTTTATTTCTATGGATTCTGGCTAACTTTTTCAACTTTTCTTTCAAAAGGTACTACATCACCATAACCTTAATGTCCATGTATAATATGAACGTTGTTGCCCCACCCGTTTGGTCAGAATTGGCCCAAATGGCACGAAAATATCGCACAAAAAATCAAAAAACTTATATTAAAAGCTTTATTTCTATGGATTCTGGCTAACTTTTTCAATTTTTTTTTTCAAAAGGTACTACATCACTATAACCTTAATGTCCATGTATAATATGAACGTTGTAGCCCCACCCGTTTGGTCAGAATTGGCCCAAATGTCACGAAAATATCGCACTAAAAATCGAAAAAAATCGTAAAAGTACGATATTCATGAGAAATATTTCTTCGATTGTACCCAAAAACAATACACCTCTAAGTTCAGAGATTTCGAAGGTCCTGTCAAATTTTCATCAAGATCGGATAAGCCGTTTGTCTGGTAGAGAGTTAACAAACAGACAAAAAAAAAAAAAAAAAAAAAAAAAAAAAAAAAAAAAAAAAAAACACCCGAGCTAAATTTTTTGGGGGGTCGGTGAAATTGAAGTCTTCGCTTCGCTCATCCAATTACCAACCGTTCAACAGAAATCATCAACACCCGAGTGCGTGCATTTGATTTGGGCCAAGCTCGGCTCTTAACTCTTAACATATTTCCTTTATTTTATAATATAATTATAGTTTT
Organism: Sweltsa coloradensis; assembly: GCA_024449915.1. NCBI lineage: Eukaryota > Metazoa > Arthropoda > Insecta > Plecoptera > Chloroperlidae > Sweltsa > Sweltsa coloradensis. The sequence goes on from JAMZAV010003024.1 coordinate 47,085, forward strand.
CCAATATGTTATGTTTTATAAATGTTTTTAAACTTACAAATAGTTAGGGTAGTGTTGCATTTATAATAATACAAACTTTTACAAACATGTAATAGGCCTAGGCTATACTATCGAAGTTTGAAATAACAGTTACAAGGGCCATATATTTCCCGTATTAAAAATCTAGAGAAGAAAAAGCTTAGGCTACACATCTGGGCCTGGATTCTCAAAAACGCCTAACTAAGACGTGTCTTAACTAGGACACTCTTAAGCCATTCTACCGACTTAGGACACGGATCGGTATTCTCAAAAAATCTTAGCCCGTATTCTCGAAAGTGCCTAGCGCTAGGACACTCCTGAGACGTGCAAAAGATAGGTCAGCTCTGCGCGCGTCTTAGCGATGTCTTGGGGCGCATTCCGATACTCGCTACGTAGCGCAGTAGCCGCGCTCCACCCATTCCGAAATTAGCTCCAAACGCCCCGCCTTGTGTTCCGAAATACGCTACTGGAGCATTCTCAGCGCGCTCCTAACGCTGAGGGTTTTCAGCCCGGCACTAGGAGCGTTCCGTGGAGTGGGGGTAAATCAAGATGGCGGCAACTGAAGATTTACGAAAGGACTGCTGAAAATAGCACGTAAACTGTTAGGATGTCTGCGTAGTCCATTAGTTCTCCAAGTTTAAGGTTTGGAAATAATTGTTGATGAAAGAATCAATGAAATAACCATTAATTAAGCATTCTTCTAATTAAGCAATCTGATAATTTCACGGTCAGCCATGTTTTAAACGCTACACCCGTTCCGAATGTTGGAGAATAATCATACGCTCCACTGCGCTACAGAGACGCTACAGCCGTAGCGACTGGAGCGAATATCGGAATGCGGCCCTAGTGAGCAATGGCGGCGACCACGGAAGCTGGCTGTACCACCTCGAATGTAAAAGTCACAATTAAATATGTTTCTGTGAGCAGATTTCAATTAGAGTGCTATTTTTGGATGCAGAAAAATTGGCAAATAAAAGTAAAACAAATCATGTAATGCAACATTTTGTTTTAACAATAAAGGTAATCTAACCTAAAATTTGACAGGTAGGCCTAGGACCGTTGGAGTAGGCTATGCCCCCCTAGCCCTACGCTTTCTTTGCTTTTATAACGTTGTTGTGGTAAGATTTGCAATTATAAATCAATGCAAACGGTAGAGAACTAATCCCTGTACGTTATTCATATTGCTTATACGCCCTCGAGACCTAAAAAGACTAGGGCCTAGGAGGCTAGGCTAGAGCATTGGCTTGCAAGAGTTGCGACCTCTTCTCTTACCTGTAGGCTAAAGGCCTAGGGCTAGGCCTAGCCCAAGTAGCCTACACCTACAATCCTATTTTATTAGAAAAATATAGGTAGCCTACATGAGGCCCTTACAGTAAATCACTAATTGAAATGAAATGCAGAGAGGCTATAGGCCAAGGCCTAGCTAGCCTATCCCCAGGGAGGGACCTAATCCAATCTAAAGGTCTAGGCCTAGCCTAGGCCCTAAGCTGTAACTTTAGGTAGGCCTAGCCTACTATAGGCCCTACAGGTAGCCTACTGGCTGTAGGCCTACATAGGTTTGCTAATAGGCCTCTGGGCTAGCTAAGCTAGGCCTAACTGTCGTCTTGGCCAAGACGGCTGCAACGATAGACTTGTCCCTAGGCCTAGCCCTATGACTTGGCTTATGGCTAACAACTGCCCTAACCTGAGCTCTAGGCTTCACCTACAGCTATGTCTAGGCTTAGTCTTTTAAGTAGGCTATGATGCCTACTTCATAAAGAGTACATTTTATAAGTTTTAACTCATTAATGCATTACGAACCGCAAAGCGATCTTTCGTATATTGATCATTCGCGGCTGCTGCTAACCGAGTGACAAGATTAAGCGCATACGAATAGCTTGTTGTATCTCAGTGTAGGTAGGCCTATTTAGTTTCAATCAATTTGAGTCAGTAGGCCCTACTTCTATGACTATGAGCGGTGAAACCTACTGGCAGCAGTAGGCTCTAGGTAAACTGCATCCTTTTATTTATTTCTAACAAGATCTAGGCCTAGTAATTATTTAATTGCATGAACAATTTTACATTCTGCCATATTTAGTGAATATCAATGATTGGTTCTTGTAGGTATGGTAGAATATAATAGCAGGATAATTTTGTATAATCATAGAGATTAATAGGTTGGTATTAATCTCTATGGTAAAATAAAGATAATATTAAGATCCCTCTTAATGTGGACTAGTAGTAAATTTTAACAGAAGTGAAGAGGTTCATTGGACAGTCTCTGGGACTGGAGCTGGGAGCTGGAGGGAGCCCAGAGGTCCAGCCACTGATCCTTTCATCTTGATCCAGATTTAAACACATTATTTTACCTTGTAAAATATTGCTCCTACATGACATATTTTAACATTTATAATTATAAGGGTTGTGTTCTCTGTAATATAGGCAGGTATATCTAAAATATTTGCTTAAAATTGAATAATTTGATTGGTTATTTATAGTCAGCATGTTAAGATAAGCACATATTTTGTAGATTCTAACAATGTTTGCCCAAAAATAACTACCAAACAAACCAACATGACTAGGCCTACAACTAAAATGAAACCCATTTCCAATGCAATTCCACACACTAATATTTTACAGTTACACCATACTGTGACAAAGACAGAATAAAATAGGGCTAAGCAAATTATTCTTAGTAGGCCCTAAAATCATTGTCAACTAATTTGAAGTTAGTGGATATAGTAGGACTGGTAAGCACTGTAAGCTAACTACCGGTACTCTAAAGTGTAAATTATTGTATTAAAAAAGTAAAATAAATTGTTTCCACTTTGTATTTTTGAAACACTATTTAGGCATATTGTCATAATTCTTCAATGGGTTATTTTTGGTAGACTAGTGACACATGTCTAATAATTTCCTTAACAAGATAGTACCAAGTACATACCGGTAGTACCGTCCTATGCTATCCACCAATTGTAAAATTTGGTTAAAAGATTGAAATTTTTCATCAAATTGGTGATGTGTTTGTCTACAGGTTGGGACTAAAGTAAACATATCATTCATAAATGAGTATGCATACCTTCATGTTTTTATGCATTTCCATCAATTTAAGCTAGTTTTTGCTTAAGCCTACCTACCACCTTGATAGAATTTGGAAAAGGATCATTGAAAAAAATTAGTATACAAATTACTGGGTATGTTTTTTTAAAATATTTTTTAATATTGTAAGAAAATGTTTCTGATGGTAGCTAGTTGATACCCTACAGTAGGCCCCTAAGTGTACAAATAATTTCACCCTATAGGCCTACCCAATTTATTTTTTGAAATTTAAATTACCCATATTGTTGTTTGCTACAGTAAATTAATTTGAAATTTAATTTTACTAAATCTGCAAAATTTTCAGATCATGAGAAAATTAACAATGAAAGGCATTACTATTTAATATCAAACAGAGCCTACTAACCAACAAATTTACAATTTTACTTTACAATTTTAATAATTGTAGTCAGAACCGAATATAAAAATGAATAATGATGAATATAAAATGAATATAGAACAATATAAAATAAATAAAATTATGAATTTAAATGAATAGGCCTATCAACTCAAATACCTAGTTAAGACAATATTGGCCTGCTGTAGATTGCTACAGGTCAATTAATGTTTGATAATTATTATGATTAAAATGTTTAAAAAAAGTAAATTTTAAAATATTATTTGAAACTAGAAACCAGTTTCTAAGTACATGCTCTACATGTAGTAAACATTATTTATAAATTGTGTAGTCCCTACTGTTGAATATGTTACAGTTTTGTGTAACCCACTACCCAATACAAATTGTACATAACGCCATATTAAGGGCTATTATCTTAACATTATGATTTTCGTTTCACTCATGACACAAAAGTGTTCAAATAAATAGTGTTTATGTACTTAAAGGTAGGTGAAAGGTGTAGAACTTTTGGTAACATGCTGGTAAGTCACTGGTTAGTGCCGTTTACTTGTAGTAAAATTAAAATGCAACATAAGGGGTGGGGGTTGTAAAGAGACAGTAGGTTGATTGGACCATAACATACAATTGTAAGAACATTATTTCAATGAGTTATTTGAATCATTAATGTATTGAAGAGAGCATGGGTGTTATATCAAATATCACCCAGTAAACTATTAATTATTATCTATCACATGACAAATTTAATATTGGTAACTCACTATTTAGTGCTGGCCACTACTAGTAACTAGTAAGTGTTGGTGGTGGTGGAATAAGTGGTTGTAGAATGGTCATTTGGTTAATAGGATCAAAACATTTTGAAATATAATTTCGGTTTCGTTTAATAAGTAATCATAATGTAGATAATACGAACTAATACCAATTCCCATGTTAACCTCTTCGAGAGTGAGTTCTCTAGAGTGAGAAAAACTGATATGTATGGTCAATATAGCCCCCCCTCCCTACAAAAAAAAATTAATGAAGGGGGAGGAGTATTGCATAAAATGTCAAAATACATTAAACAATAACAAGAATATATTTGTGTATTCCTTATTATTGTATGAGTATAATTAACATTAGAAAATTATATTTTGGCAAGTTTGTGATGTGCCCCCCCCCCCTCTACAACCCACACGCACACAATAATGTGTGGTGGTGGTGGTTTGGGGGGGGGGGAGTGATTGTGGTAAGAACGTAGGTTGATTGAACTAAAATATGTACAAAAATATTTTTAATTTTTAATTTGAATAATCAGAAAATTTATAGACAAAATCAGCCACTCCGCATTCCTATTTTAAGGGGTGGTTAAGGTGTTATTTTATTAGGGATGACATATCGCTTGCCTACTCGAGGGTATTTAACTATCATTATTATTTCCCATCATGTCAAAATTTATGCATGGTAACTGGAAATGCAATATTTTATAGTATTAGTGAGGACTGTTCGGTACCAATTTTTCTTTGGTTGAAAAATATAACATTGTCCGCACTTTCATGACTATCCTCAAATAAATTGATTGTAACTATGGCCCCAGGGTTGTCGAAAGTGTGAAAAAACAACATATTACTATTTACTACAAAGGAACACTGAAAATTCTGAAAAGGATTTTTTCCTTTCTTTCATAAAAACAACATTCAAAAGAAATCTGATAGTAACTTTGGGGCGTGGGCTGTCAGGGGTGATTAAAATTTCCAAATTTTGAGGATTGTAAATATCTGTACTAGTACAAGCTGAATTTTCCGCTCTTCACAAACAGAATTTGATTGGACGGTAATTTTGGGCACCCCCCGAGTTATCCAAAGTCAGATAAGTTTTCTCTTCCCACTTTGGATAGCCCTGGGGCCCAAAGTAACTGTCTGAGTTTTTTTAAATTGTGTTTTGACGAAAAAATAGAAAACTTCCTATTAGTGTAGTCCTAATTGCACCATTAATCAGGTAATCTGTAGGCCTATATTTTGACTTTCCCCAGTTTGGTTACCCCTGGGACTCAAAATTACCACCCGATTTTGTAGAATTATATTTTTGTGTAAGAGCGGAAATTTTCCAATTTTCCTAGTCCCGTTTCACACCTTTCTTCTACTTATTCTACAATTTTTTTTTAACTTTGGGCAGCCCTGCCGCTCAAAGTTACCATTAAATATTTTTAGGATGTTCTTTAAATGAAAGAGCGGAAAATTTCCGATTTTTCTACCTAAGGTAAAATAGTATCACATTTTGCACTATTCTTCTGCTAAATGCCCTCAGTATATAGGCAACAAACTCGACTACAGTAGAAAATTCAAATTTCGCGCGCTTTTTATAAACCTACTCCTTATTGGTCCAAAATGTCTATATTGATGACGTCATCTATGACGTAATGCTACTTTATCTTAATATTTAGGACACGTCTGAGATTTTCTTAGGCACCTTTGGGAATAGGGCGTGACTTAGCTAGGACGTCTTAGGAACGTCTTAGTTAAGATGTCCTAGTGGTGTCTTAGTTAGGACACGTCTTAACACTAGGACACGTCTTAGTTAGGCGTTTTTGGGAATCCAGGCCCAGCAATTTTATTTTTAAATAAACCCCTTCAATACAATTATTGATTGATCATATTTCAAGTGTGTAATCACATCACAATCTTTCTACAACATCCGTTACATGTAACATCCGTGACACTATTTCTCAGAAATGTTTAAAGCTATGGACACTTAAAAATCGTTAATGTTTAGTCTACAAGTACATTGTCAACATCACCAACTTGTAGCAAAATATAAGAACTATTATTCACCAAAAAACAACTTATTTGCCTTTATTGTCACGGATGTTACATCACAAACATGATTACATTATTCATTAATAAATGGTGTGATATAATTACATAAAGACTTGAAATTCACAGTTTAGATTCTTCACACATAACCTTAACTTATGAACTGCTTAAAATGGAGGAACAAGCTGATTCTTTAGAACACCAGGCTGCCAACTTTTTGTAAAAAATCATCTTCCACTTACACCAACAAAAGCTATAATTTCAATGGCAAATACAGATTATAGTTATTTAACAAAAAAAAACTTTTTTTGGTTTCATAAAATTACATGCATTAGCTTTCTAATGGTAAAAACATTTTTTTTATTTATTTTTTTTTATTTTTTGTACTTTTCCCCTTTTGGGCCGGAGTGGCTGAAGTCTAATTTGTTTCTAAAGGATTTCTGCAAGCATATAATAACTTAAATAGAAAATTTTTGGCACATTTAAGGAAAAAGTTTATTAATCTAAAAATAAACGATTAACCTAAGATTTACCAAAACAATTAGAGCCTCACCCTAACCTAATGTCTGTTCCTACTGAACATTTTTTTTTATCCGGGAACAGCTGTTTGGGAGGATAGGGTGATAGGATAGGTCTAGCCGTTAGTCTTATAGGTTTCAGTTACTTCGGCCGGGCGACGAGAACATCAGTCCTGGATCCGAAATCGCGAAATCGGATTTTGCATTTACCCGGAATTTGGATTTTTCCATTGTTGGCATTTCCTAAAAAATGCCATATTTTACTGTCCATTATTAAGCACTAAATAGCATTTGATGAAAAACTCTTTCTACGCACATTGAAATGACTTAAATAATGATCCGATTACAACCAAAGTTTAAATCCAATATGGCTGCTAATTCCTTATATTCATAATATGAATACTGTTTTCGTGCTGTTTTTACACTCTTTTTGTTACATAATTCCCTTTGATGTTGTGGATATTAGGAATTAGCAGCCATATTGGATTTAAACTTTCGTTGTAATCGGATCATTATTTGAGTCATTTCAATGTGCGTAGCAAGAATTTTTCCTCCAATGCTATTTAGTGCTTAATAATGGACAGTCAAAAAGGGCATTTTTGAGGAAATGCCAACAATGGTAAAACCAAATTCCAGGTAAATGCAAAATTCGATTTCGCAGAACTGATTTTTTTAAATACTAATGGAAGCTTTCATGAACCCCGTACAAAAGTTTTGTTTGTATTTCAATCGATTTCTTACGGATTTACCGGGCATTGTTTGATGCTGGGCGTGAAAATTTGGAAATAAGCTGGTACTCCAATGAGCAACATATAAACCAAGAATTTGTGACGTAACCGTTGCCCCTGCCAAAACTATAGAAGACACCTGTTAAGTAGAGAATTAAATGGGGAATATTTTTGCCATTGAGATATTTTGTCTATCTCAAACCAATTTGGAGATATTTGATAACAAAACACCTTTTGGCCGCCATTTTCCAATATGGCGGCCGAAGCTCCAGTCCGATTGTAGGGGAGTTTTAGTATGTTGATTAGTATTATATAAGGAAAGTCTCTGCAAAATTCAGCGACATCGCAATTTTTTCCTCCAAACGTCAATATACGATCTTATTTGACAGGATTAAGAGGTAGCATGAGAAAATTAACAATGAAAGGCATTACTATTTAATATCAAACAGAGCTACTAACCAACAAATTTACAATTTTACTTTACAATTTTAATAATTGTAGTCAGAACCGAATATAAAAATGAATAATGATGAATATAAAATGAATATAGAACAATATAAAATAAATATAAAATTATGAATTTAAATGAATAGGCCTATCAACTCAAATACCTAGTTAAGACAATATTGGCCTGCTGTAGATTGCTACAGGTCAATTAATGTTTGATAATTATTATGATTAAAATGTTTAAAAAAAGTAAATTTTAAAATATTATTTGAAACTAGAAACCAGTTTCTAAGTACATGCTCTACATGTAGTAAACATTATTTATAAATTGTGTAGTCCCTACTGTTGAATATGTTACAGTTTTGTGTAACCCACTACCCAATACAAATTGTACATAACGCCATATTAAGGGCTATTATCTTAACATTATGATTTTCGTTTCACTCATGACACAAAAGTGTTCAAATAAATAGTGTTTATGTACTTAAAGGTAGGTGAAAGGTGTAGAACTTTTGGTAACATGCTGGTAAGTCACTGGTTAGTGCCGTTTACTTGTAGTAAAATTAAAATGCAACATAAGGGGTGGGGGTTGTAAAGAGACAGTAGGTTGATTGGACCATAACAAACAATTGTAAGAACATTATTTCAATGAGTTATTTGAATCATTAATGTATTGAAGAGAGCATGGGTGTTATATCAAATATCACCCAGTAAACTATTAATTATTATCTATCACATGACAAATTTAATATTGGTAACTCACTATTTAGTGCTGGCCACTACTAGTAACTAGTAAGTGTTGGTGGTGGTGGAATAAGTGGTTGTAGAATGGTCATTGGTTAATAGGATCAAAACATTTTGAAATATAATTTCGGTTTCGTTTAATAAGTAATCATAATGTAGATAATACGAACTAATACCAATTCCCATGTTAACCTCTTCGAGAGTGAGTTCTCTAGAGTGAGAAAAACTGATATGTATGGTCAATATAGCCCCCCCTCCCTACAAAAAAAAATTAATGAAGGGGGAGGAGTATTGCATAAAATGTCAAAATACATTAAACAATAACAAGAATATATTTGTGTATTCCTTATTATTGTATTAGTATAATTAACATTAGAAAATTATATTTTGGCAAGTTTGTTGATGTGCCCCCCCCCCCCCTCTACAACCCACACGCACACAATAATGTGTGGTGGTGGTGGTTTGGGGGGGGGGAGTGATTGTGGTAAGAACGTAGGTTGATTGAACTAAAATATGTACAAAAATATTTTTAATTTTTAATTTGAATAATCAGAAAATTTATAGACAAAATCAGCCACTCCGCATTCCTATTTTAAGGGGTGGTTAAGGTGTTATTTTATTAGGGATGACATATCGCTTGCCTACTCGAGGGTATTTAACTATCATTATTATTTCCCATCATGTCAAAATTTATGCATGGTAACTGGAAATGCAATATTTTATAGTATTAGTGAGGACTGTTCGGTACCAATTTTTCTTTGGTTGAAAAATATAACATTGTCCGCACTTTCATGACTATCCTCAAATAAATTGATTGTAACTATGGCCCCAGGGTTGTCGAAAGTGTGAAAAAACAACATATTACTATTTACTACAAAGGAACACTGAAAATTCTGAAAAGGATTTTGTCCTTTCTTTCATAAAAACAACATTCAAAAGAAATCTGATAGTAACTTTGGGGCGTGGGCTGTCAGGGGTGATTAAAATTTCCAAATTTTGAGGATTGTAAATATCTGTACTAGTACAAGCTGAATTTTCCGCTCTTTCACAAACAGAATTTGATTGGACGGTAATTTTGGGCACCCCCCGAGTTATCCAAAGTCAGATAAGTTTTCTCTTCCCACTTTGGATAGCCCTGGGGCCCAAAGTAACTGTCTGAGTTTTTTTAAATTGTGTTTTGACGAAAAAATAGAAAACTTCCTATTAGTGTAGTCCTAATTGCACCATTAATCAGGTAATCTGTAGGCCTATATTTTGACTTTCCCCAGTTTGGTTACCCCTGGGACTCAAAATTACCACCCGATTTTGTAGAATTATATTTTGTGTAAGAGCGGAAATTTTCCAATTTTCCTAGTCCCGTTTCACACCTTTCTTCTACTTATTCTACAATTTTTTTTTAACTTTGGGCAGCCCTGCCGCTCAAAGTTACCATTAAATATTTTTAGGATGTTCTTTAAATGAAAGAGCGGAAAATTTCCGATTTTTCTACCTAAGGTAAAATAGTATCACATTTTGCACTATTCTTCTGCTAAATGCCCTCAGTATATAGGCAACAAACTCGACTACAGTAGAAAATTCAAATTTCGCGCGCTTTTTATAACCTACTCCTTATTGGTCCAAAATGTCTATATTGATGACGTCATCTATGACGTAATGCTACTTTATCTTAATATTTAGGACACGTCTGAGATTTTCTTAGGCACCTTTGGGAATAGGGCGTGACTTAGCTAGGACGTCTTAGGAACGTCTTAGTTAAGATGTCCTAGTGGTGTCTTAGTTAGGACACGTCTTAACACTAGGACACGTCTTAGTTAGGCGTTTTTGGGAATCCAGGCCCAGCAGTTTATATTTTTAAATAAACCCCTTCAATACAATTATTGATTGATCATATTTCAAGTGTGTAATCACATCACAATCTTTCTACAACATCCGTTACATGTAACATCCGTGACACTATTTCTCAGAAATGTTTAAAGCTATGGACACTTAAAAATCGTTAATGTTTAGTCTACAAGTACATTGTCAACATCACCAACTTGTAGCAAAATATAAGAACTATTATTCACCAAAAAACAACTTATTTGCCTTTATTGTCACGGATGTTACATCACAAACATGATTACATTATTCATTAATAAATGGTGTGATATAATTACATAAAGACTTGAAATTCACAGTTTAGATTCTTCACACATAACCTTAACTTATGAACTGCTTAAAATGGAGGAACAAGCTGATTCTTTAGAACACCAGGCTGCCAACTTTTTGTAAAAAATCATCTTCCACTTACACCAACAAAAGCTATAATTTCAATGGCAAATACAGATTATGTATTTAACAAAAAAAAACTTTTTTTGGTTTCATAAAATTACATGCATTAGCTTTCTAATGGTAAAAACATTTTTTTTATTTATTTTTTTTTATTTTTTGTACTTTTCCCCTTTTGGGCCGGAGTGGCTGAAGTCTAATTTGTTTCTAAAGGATTTCTGCAAGCATATAATAACTTAAATAGAAAATTTTTGGCACATTTAAGGAAAAAGTTTATTAATCTAAAAATAAACGATTAACCTAAGATTTACCAAAACAATTAGAGCCTCACCCTAACCTAATGTCTGTTCCTACTGAACATTTTTTTTTATCCGGGAACAGCTGTTTGGGAGGATAGGGTGATAGGATAGGTCTAGCCGTTAGTCTTATAGGTTTCAGTTACTTCGGCCGGGCGACGAGAACATCAGTCCTGGATCCACCCCCCCCCCCCCCCTCCTAGCAGAGCATACTTTTATAGCATTTCCTACAGTAAGATTACCATCCGTTTGCACACATAGGTCTAGCCTATAGTTATTTTCGTTAAGGGAAATTTTAGGCCTAATGATTATTTTCTTAGTCTGTTAGTATATTCTTAATAACTTCTCAATCTGACGAGATACACATGCACTCGATGATGCCAGTGTTTGCAGTCAGGAAGTCAGTCCCCCTGGATTGTATTTATGTTTGAAAGTAGCCTTATCAATAAGTTGACCCAATACAAAAATGAAATCTTAAAGGCAGAGGATATTCTTACGGCATACCATAAGAATTACTAGGAATTATTCTTACGGTATGTGTTTTCATTGGTTGTCTCATCACGTGACTCATCAACAGGCGCGCCGTAAGAATAGTGTAATAATAATTCTTACGGTCTATGACTACTATGACCATGCACTAGGCAGGCCTAGGCTAGGCCTAACGTCGCTATTTTAAATCTAAAGTACCTACAAAACCTTTAACGTCGCTATTTTAAATCTAAAGTAGGCCTAACCCTACCTACTTATCAAAAACTGGGCATACCAAACGAAAAAGTTCGCTCCATGCCGTAAGAATAGTGTGTAGTAATTCTTACGGCATGCCGTAAGAATATCCACTCCAAATCTTAAAATCATTAGGCCTAGATAAATATAAATAAAGCTCTATAAAAGGTAGACATATCATACTTTTTTTGATAGCGTTTTACTTTTTACAACGCTTATAGTATTAGCTTCATGTGTTTGTCTGTCTGTCTGATTTCTGTCTGTCTAGACGAAATCTTATTATCGATATATCATTACAACGCTTATATTAGCTTCATGTGCTTGTCTGTCTGTCTGTCTGTCTGTCTGTCTGTCTGTCTGTCTGTCTGTCTGTCTGTCTGTCTGTCTGTCTGTCTGTCTGTATGTCTGTCTGTCTGTCTGTCTGTCCTTTATTGCTATGCGACGACAACGCTCACCGCGCTCCACTTAACAAGTTCAATCCCGTGCGGTGAGTCATTCACCATGTACGCATAGTTTGCGTTCCCCTCACGTGGTTCGGCCTCACAGTTGATCGGATGGCGTTGGTGCCAGCGCAACTACTGTTATCTTTCACGGTAGGAATGGATTGTGTACAATATAATATAATACAATATAATTTATAATATAAAAAATAAATACATTAACGTTAAGACTAAAAAAGTATAAACTAATATTACATGAAAAAATATTTTCTTTAAAACAACGCTTATATTTAAATGTACCGGTACTAAAAAGTAAAAAATAATTTTCGCCCAACAAATTTTTGCCTTAAATCCAACCTTCCTACTAAGCCTATTAGTGGAAAATAAAATAATAATTACTTGGAAATTAAATGCGTTGGGCGCTTTCCTTCCACGAACAACAAAATTATGGTATCAATGTCAATACCGTAAGCGTCCAACGCTTTTGATTTCCGTGTAAGGCAAAAATTTGTTAGGCAAAAATTTATTTTTTACTTTTTAGTACATGATTCTAGGCTTGAATGGGATAATTCTTGAAGATAAGTCTTAATGGTGTCAAAAATGGTTGTGTTCCAAGTAAATATTTTCGCCTAAATTAAAATAGTGATCCATCATATTCCCTACAATCATATAGAGTCAGAGGCAATATACAAGTTTGGCAAGTTTGGGCGGGGTAGATTGCAGACGTGTTTTAGAGCTGGCAGCGCGTGGTTGAATTACAAAGGAAAACTCATGCCAGCCACGTGCAAAGAGCTGGAAGCTAAGTTCGATGAGGACATTGAGGATATTAAGTCTGAAGTGCGTGTGGGGGATAGAACGTGCGCAACGAGTAGCAGATAGGAATTGGCCTCGCCCAATCGTAGTAATAGGCCTGTAACGAATTTGCTCTAGCTCTTCAAATAAAGAAGTTAGGTGCACAAACCGTATAACAAGCTGAAAATTTAACCAAGTGTTCTCAACACCCTGATTTAACTACTATGTAAAATTACCCGAAATCACTTTAGCGGAAAAGGGTTTTAAAAATGGCAAACGGGTAACTTTTCAAAAAAAGGGAAGTTTTGTAACATCATTAAGAAATAGCTGGAAGCTAATCGTCTGGACAAAACTGCACACACCTTGTTTTTAACACTACTTTTCAATATCCATAAACGTAATAAAAGGCAAAGACCACCAATTTTAATTTTATATAGTCTGTTTTATACATAAATAGACCCCGAAATACATTTTTAAACCGTTTCGCAATATTTCAATCTCATTCTTCAGACGAAATATGTAGAATTATCTAAAAGTTATCCAGCAATAGAGTCATTTATGTGTCTGCTTTGATAAAAAAAATTGAAGCCTTGAAAAACGTACATTTAAAAGCATTGATTGTACGCTCGAAGCCGCGTATGCTTTATTGTCCACTTTTACGACAAAATATAAACATAGCGAAATTTGAATTTGAAACATTATATATCACGCTAATTAGTAACAAATGTTTTGAAACTCCACAAATACAACCCTTTCACATCAAACATTAGTTAGAATAATCATAGAAACTGTTCAAAATAAAATGGAACCCTACAAAATAAATTACAAAATATGCAATGTACTCGTTCTTTACATAGAAAATCACCATCACATGACTACATACAAATTTATACACTCTCTCAACAATTCATTAAATTAATAATAGCATTATAAAGATTAAAAGGCTAAAAAGGCTTATAATGGGCAAGTTCAATGATTATGGTTTCTTTATAGTGCAAAGCCATACGAACACTCGCGAAATCACGTCAGTTTCGGTTAACGCCGTGGTAGCACTGCCCGAATGTAATAGACCTAGGAACAAAGAAAAAGTTTCGAACATTTATATTTGGATGATTTCGTAGAATCCATTTCATGACCTCTTTACCTTCGATTTGGTCATCATTAGTGATATAAGATTTGTCTTGAAAATTGAACACGTAACAGTCTCGAATACATAGGCAAATATCTGTACAATCCAGTCCATTTTGATAGCAGGGGCATTATCGAAATCAGTGCACAAGAACTTTGTTCTACAAATGCAGAAAAAAAATTTTTAACCACTTTTCCATTACACAAGGTCCCTCATGATTCCGGATAAAGGTCCTGGCTGAGAATGAAACACAACTCGGTTCGAATACTTTTCTAAAAAAATTATTTTAATGGCAAATGGACGGCATGCATTTGATATCTCAGTGTCAACTCCAGCTTCATTTAAAAATTGAATTTACATTTCAAAAACTTTAGGGAGCTGTATTATTTTTCCGTTTTCAATCGAGTCTTTGCAAGAATCCCAAATAAAGTCTACGGCTTGGTCATGTTTTGTTAAATGGTTTGATCTTTTTTTTGCGGATTCCATGATTGTTTCTTGTGCTTGTGTATTTTTGATAACAGTCTCGATGATACCTCGCGTTTACAGGGAAGAGATCGCTTTCAAATGAAATTCGTTTGCCTATATTTTGATCACCTCTAGTTAACTCGGCTTGCAAAACAGACTCTCTGACTCGAACAGGATTCATCTAAACAAGTGAAAACGAACGCCCTCGTTTAAAATTTTTCTTCTACCTCGCCACAAATGAAAGAGTTGATATTCCAATCAAATTTAAGTGATTGATCCCTAGCAAGGCGTTTAGACTCAGTTGGTACATTGTACGTAGTGCCTTCTTCAGATAAACGTTTTTTGCTCTTTCACGTCTGCGTGAGTCTGTATAAACAGTTCTACATTTTTGTGAAATTTTGTATAGGAAACTGTATACTGTACTTTTTCGGTATTTAAGAACTTTAATTGCCACATCGTCCTGCCTATCTCCAAACGATTTTATAAGTGTAACAAAGCCTTTCTTACATTAGTCAAAATTGATTTATATTCTGTGGAACTTAATGGGCCTTTCTTGCCATCACAAATAAGAACACACACGGTAGTTCTGTGAAATGTTGATTTGATATATTCTTTCGCCGAAGAGATCGCAAATCGTCCTTGTCACCTATTTAATAAATGTGCGGTTGTATGAGTAATGTGTGTTAAACAGTTATTAATAGGAGATAACATTACTTATACAGTACATGATTATATAACGTATGTAACATTGCAGTCAGTACTCACCCATTTCAGGTTATTTTGTACGATTTTTCATGATTTACATTAAAAGAAAATAGTAAAACAACAGACACAACCATTCGTAGACTACAATAAAACTTCCACAAAAATTAGTGAATTAACACAATAATCTGGCACAGAGTTATAAAAAACTGAACGAACTGTCCTGTTCGAAATATCTAACAGGACTGAACTGATATTTACCTTTAGTAAAGCTCTTGCACCCTTACACTAATTTATTTTTGTATTTGTAATTATTTACAATAACTTGAGTAGAGTTGAGCGTACGATCATTTAGGTTTAAGTATGTTGGAGCATATAACGCATGATACGAATTGGAAGATGCGGTTAAAAAACGAAAATACCACCAGTGGAGGGGCTCGATTAAACAGCGTAAACAAATTTGTTGCTTATTGCATTGGTAGTAAAGATCTGTAAACACAGAAGAGATGAGCAATCATAACATAGGTGGATCGTACAGTCGCGTCAATTTTTTTATGCGTTGTGTGCATTGTATTATTTTTAAGCCAAACGGGTGAGGAGCTGAACAACTGGACAAGGTCATGAAAATTTTGGTAATTATTTGTGTTAAGAAATACATATTGTGCTGTTAGTGTTATTAACAATGTTATCGCCATTAAAATCACAATACTTATGAATATTTTATAACTATATTAGCACACAGCAACATTTAAATAACAAACAGCACAGCTCTAAAACTTTAACATTGGGCCAACCAATTTACCATGTTGATACTTTTATAGTCTTAATTATATTAATTAAAAGGATACGTGTAAATTCGTCATAATTTTACAAAACATTTCATATACATAAGGAGAAGGCGGGATCATTTCAGCAGTATAACCCGTATGGAGTAATCTAAAAATACAAAGCAACGGAAATCACATCTGAGTTTTTTTATTATATATACTCAAAGGAGTTTGCCCATAGGGTAGTAAATTTAAATACAACTAATATAATTATGTAGGCTAACTAGTAGGGTGAAATAAGAAAATTTCTATTTATTTTCTTTCTATTTATGACCAATTTTCTAACATACTACATATAATAATATGTAATAAATAGATTTAATTTCATATGCTTATTACTTACGTTTCTATGTGAAGATTGTTTATTGTATATAAGGAGATTCGAAAGCAAAATTGAAGAAATAGTTGAACTCAAATATATATTTTCGCTTTTTGCCGTTTTTACCTTTTTTTTTTACCTTTTCCGCTAAAGTGATTTCGGGTTCTTTTGCACCACACATTATTTTGTGAGGCACTAAGGAAGGTTTGGTTATAAAATCAGCGTGTTATACGGTTTCATGCACCTAAAAGTGAAAATTTCAATATTGGTTAGTCCATAAATCATTGAAGTTACCCATTATAAGCCTTTTTAGCCTTTTTAGTAAAGGGTTTTTAATAATTTAATGAATTTCTGAGAGTGTTTCAATTGTGTGTCGTCATGTAATGCTGATTTTCTATGTTAAGAACGAGTTTCAGTGCATATTTTGTGATTTATTTTGTAGGGTTCTATTTTATTTTGAACGGGTTTTAAGATATTCTAACTAATGCTAAAAAAAAATGGTTGTATTTGTTGAGTTTTATAACATATGTTACTGGTTGGCGTGGTATATAATGTTTCAAATTCAAATTTAGCTATGTTCATATTTTGTCGGAAAAAGTGGACAATAAAGCATATGCGGCTTCGAGCGTACAATCAACATTTTTAAATGTACGTTTTTCAAGGCTTCAATTTTTTTTATCGAAGCAGACACATAGATGACTCTATTGCTGGATAACTTTTAGATAATTCTACATATTTCGTCTGAAGAATGAGATTGAAATATTGCGAAACGGTTTAAAAATGCATTTCGGGGTCTATTTATGTGTAAAACAGACTATATGAAATTAAAATTGTTGGTCTTTGCCTTTTATTACGTTTATGGATATTAAAAAGTAGTGTTAAAAACAAGGTGTGTGCAGTTTTGTCCAGACGATCAGCTTCCAGCTATTTCTTAATGATGTTACGAAACTTCCCCTTTTTTTGATAAGTTACCCGTTTGCCATTTTTTAAAACCCTTTTCCGCTAAAGTGATTTCGGGTAATTTTACACAGTAGTTTAATCAGGGTGTTGAGAACACTTGGTTAAATTTTCAGCTTGTTATACGGTTTGTGCACCTAAAGTGAAATTTCAATATTTTTTTACTCTTCTATAAGATTCAATTGTTTTCGCATTCGCGAGGAAGTGTGGCAGGCCCGAAGAAACCTTTGTAACTCAAACGTGCAACTCATGGAGGATTTTTCTATACGCGTTATAGAAGAGAGCGAGTTCTGATAGAAGATAATATTATCACAAGGCACGACAACCGGGAAGCATTCGTATCTTTCAACAAACTATATGTAGACGGACAACAGTATAAGGTTGGTCGTGATGGCAAGATCTGCGAAATTTCACGGATAAACCTTTGAAATAAAAGGAAAAGTGACATCTCCTCAGTGACATCTCCTCAACCCACGATTGTCGAGCATAGCTCTTCCAAACGCCAACTACCCGAACAGTCGACTAACGGCCACAGGAATAGCGACACTTACAAAATCTCAACTTCCGACTACGTAGATGTTCGCCACGACAGGACAGAACAAGAAACGATCGGCGTTGAAGACTCGGACCACTCGGGCGATGACATCGGATCCTCACCGCCTGCACCTGGGTCAAGGAGCGCAGAGTGGCGGCACGGGCGTCAAAGCAGAATCCCGACAAGTGACATGGTCAGAGGCAGAGGAGGTGGCGGCAGAAAGTAGGAAGTAGCATTGGTAACATCAAAGGATGGTTTTCGTATTGTTCACCAAAACATTCAAAAACTTACTCCCACTAAAATAATGGAGCTACAAATCTTCCTGGACAATCAATTTTGAAAACAATAACAAAATAGACATTCTCTGCTCGACTGAACACCATCTCATAGATTTTGAAATAAATTAATAAACATCAATAATTTCACTGCGTGTCCCATTTTAAGAGAACAAACAAGAAAGGGAGCGTCGAAGCCATATTTGTTGCCAACAGCAAAATAAAAAGTGTTCATGAAAGAACTGTTTGACATAGGAGTTGAGAACATTGAGTGTCTTTTTGAATGTGTAGGTATAAATTTTAAAACGTAAACATATCACAAAACAGTTAATACACATACCATAGCCTATTGATGTGTGTATCGCTCCCTCTAAAGGGAATTTGGATAGTTTTATACGGGGTTTTAATAATAAAGATGGAACAAGTACTTTCTAAATTAAGGTAGAAAATTCGTCAATTATACTTATAGGGGATTTCATTGTAATTTTGTAATCAATAACAATGACCATGAAAAATTAGACTTGCTCTTCAAGTCGTTTAAACATGTCACACACCATTGTCGAACCTACACGCATAGTCAAATTTAATAAATCAGCATCAGCAATTGAGAATACAATATCTGAGCATATTGCACAACAAATAGTCTCTGGCTCACGGCCTGAATTTATTAACAAACGTACATGTAAACAAGCCAACATTAATGCACTGGAAGAGGCATTTGGACATATGAAATGGGATGAAATTTACCAAAAGACAAACCCTAACACAAAATACAATATATTTGCAAACAAGATGAAAGAATATTTTGACGTGTGTTGTTCAATGAAAACTTCTAAAATAAGCAATTGGATTGGATATTGCTCAACGTCTCATATTTATGTAACTTCCTTGGCTAATCGAGACGAAGGGAGGGACGTAAAGGGCGACGCGGGGAAACAAGGGGTGGACAGGCCTGTGCTTGTCAGAACCAGCCACAAGCGTATGGGAGGGCAGGGTACCCACGTAATGGTCGTCTCCGTCTTGTGTCGTCATCCCGATTCATCCGTCCGTGTTGTCATTGGGCGTCGCCGTCGGGGAGGTAGTCAAAGGGAAGGGGATCCCCGAAGACGACCTAGAGTTCGCCATTAGTTTCAGGGTGAAAAACGCCCCTAATCACGGGCCAAACCACGAGAATGTTGCAAGTTGGAATTTGATGGCCATTATTACATTGTTGGATGAGCGTAGCGAGCGAAGCGAAGATTCCATTCTACTACACTGGAGAAAAAATTCCGGGAAGAATTTTTTTTTTTTGGGGGATTTTTTGTCTGTTTTTCCGCACGATTCCGGCTAAACCGATACTCCGATTGCGATGAAATTTTATGGTGCCTTCGAAATCTCTGAACTTAGAAATGTCACGTTTTTGAGCGCAATCGGGAAAATGGTTTCTCATAAAAAAAACGCAATTTTACGATTTTTTTTTTCGATTTTTAACAAAATTCTTCGATTTATAACACCTGCATGCTTTGTCCGATTGTAATAATTTTTTCACACAGGACAACCTTAATTTTATGAATTGATATATTGTGTGAATTTTGAGCGTTATCCGAAAGATAAATTTCTTTAAAAAATCACAATTTTAGGACTTTTTTTTTTTTTTTAAATTTTTTTGGCTTATAGCACCTACATGATTTATCCGATTGTAATGATTTTTTCAAAAGAACCTTAAATTTTATGAATTTATATATTCGTGTGAAATTTGAGCTCAATCGAAAATTATTTGTTATGAAATCGAAATTTTACGATTTTTTTTATTTTTTTAAATTACGATTAAATTTAAAAAAAATTTAAAATTCAAATTAATTTTTTTATTTAATTTAAATTTATTAAAAAAAATCAACTTGGTAATGTTTTTTCACAGTAACAACAGAAAATCCGCATAACACTTAACAACTCAATGCACCAATTACGCTCATCCAACAACGCGGCGGGACTTAATCCTAGTAAAAAAATGGATTACAAAGGGATACAAATTCCAGTAAAATAAACGCTGCTTATTTAACATAAAAATAAATTTCCGCATAACAGGTTCATAGCTGACAACTAATCGGGCCCAGGCCCGAAGTATTTTTTGAAAAGTTTTATGTAGCCCTAAATATTTAACCTTACCATCACCAAACAAAACTGTTGTTTCCGCCGTTACCTATGCCTACCTACCTGTAAGTAGATAAATGTATTTTAATGTTAAAGTAGCCTACCTAAGGAATCAGGGTTGTTACGATTCTCCCAGGCGCGTAGGAACTCCTTTTCGAGTGGGGGGGGGGAACAACAAATCTGCAGTCAAACAACGGGGGTTGGGGGGCGGTGCCCCAACTACAGCGCCGCAGGCGAAAATTTTGAAAATTAGGTTTTTAGAGTGTGTTTGGTGCGTTCTAGAAAAAAATCATGGGCTGAATGCAATACCAATTAATTTGATTTTTTTGTACATTTAAAAACTATAAAAACTATAAATAAAATTGGAATAGTTAAAGATAGACCATGCATGCTACAACCATTGAATATGCATAGGCTTATCATTGATCACGACAACAATAATAGGATTGTCGAAATTGTTGGCCTACTCTTAGGGAGGTATAAGGTAAGGGAAAGGGAAGTGTAGAATACACTGCAGACGTGCCAAAACAAGTCATTATCAGAAAGTATAATGTATTAAAATCACTTTTAATAGTCTTATCACTTAAAATCGTTATTTGGAATTTTGTTTCTGTGCGTATTTACGGCGAGACTGAATTTCTAAAGATCTGAAGTGGGGGGGTCACGGTAAAAGTGGGGGGGGGAAAATTCCCCCATTCCCCCCCCCCCTTCCTACGCGCCTGGATTCTCCCCAGCCCAGTAAACCACCATACAAAACTGTTGTTACCTATGCCTACCTACCTGTAAGTAGATAAATGTTTAATGTTAAAGTAGCCTACCTAAGGAATCAGGGTTGTTACGATTCTCCCCAGCCCAGTAAAACCCGGTGGGCTTAACACAATAAAACTCACTTTTAAAAAACCAGGGCTGTGTTTTTTCAGGAATATTCTCCAATTCTTTAAAATGAGAGATGATGGTACAAATTAACAATTCTGTAAACATTTCACATAGGATCAGGAATCAAGGAAACATGGTATGATTTAGGACCAAGTCAAAAGACATAGCCTAGGTAGGCATAGCCATAGGCCTATAATAGTCCAACTTAGAAATGTAGTTTTATGGTTCTGTCTGCATCTATGTAATTAGATTTATTTCGTTGTCCTCCTTTTTTACTCAGTTTTTT
The DNA here is from genome assembly GCA_024449915.1 of Sweltsa coloradensis. Classification (NCBI taxonomy): domain Eukaryota; kingdom Metazoa; phylum Arthropoda; class Insecta; order Plecoptera; family Chloroperlidae; genus Sweltsa; species Sweltsa coloradensis. Next base: position 68,779 of record JAMZAV010003024.1, read on the forward strand.
AACTGAATAGGATAGACGTTAAATAAATAAATAAATAAATAAATAATATAGGCCTACTTTTTGATGAAATTTGAATTTAATCACACTAGGCCTACTTGACCAAACTTAGCATTTTGGTTCATTTTGATATCTACCTACTTGACCTCTTGGCTTGGAGTAGAAAGGGTTTAAAATTTTAGTAGGCTTGGAATATTTCACTTCCTGTTTGAGCTTTAAAAAATGCATGCATTTTTTAAATTACAAAAAATAAAACCCACAAACCCATTTAAACCCTGCTTTTTCGATAAAACCCGCCCGGTCTGGGCTTTTTCTATAACACCCGTTTTTTAAACAACCCTGTAAGGAATTGTTACTGTCTTCATTAAGCACATGCTTCTGCATATTCATTGGATTTTCATATTCGTTCATATTGCATTGCATTTTCAGCTAAAAGCATGCCTAGGACTAAAAAACTTTAGTGCAATTAATAATTATTCTAAATATTCTACCAAGTGACAGGCCCTACCACTTTCGTGGTGGTGGGCTGGGCTAACGTATGTGGCACACACGACATAAAATAACATTACAAATTACAGTTTAAAATATTATAATTTTATCAAATATTGCAAGAAATAAAATTAAATTGGCCTACATGCAAAACAACTAGGCCCTAACTGCTCTTGCTTGCAACAAAGGGGGTTGGGGGGGGGGGAGAAAACTAGTTTTTATGTCAGCTAGCACTGTCAGAAAAAAATCTTGAGGGGAATAGTTAAGTTTTAGTTAATATAGGCCTAGTAGATTTGAGCTAGATTAAAAAGTCATTATAAAAGTCAAGTCCAGATAGACTTTTAGTTTTCAGTCCGGACACCTCCCTCACGCAAGGATCATCATTACAACACGGACCCTCAGTGCAAGAAGTGACTGGTACTAGTTAGTTCAATTGTACTGTAACCAATGACTTCATCTTTGTATATTTTATAATTCTGTACAGGCCTAGTCCCTATATAGACCGGAAACCCACCATTAGTGAGGACCCTCCCCCCCCCCCCCCCCTGCGGAGAAATGGAGACCATATATTATGTTAGGGTGGTTATTTTGGAGTAGAAATCCACTTGTTAGCCAGTTAGCCAGTGGTGGGTGCGGGTACAGGGGTGCCCAAAGGGTCAATTGTGCTGTTTTTTGTAACTGTTTTTATTTTTTTTAGGGCCAAACCGTTGAACGAAATCTATTTTTGACTTTTGATTCGTGTAAAAAATTAAAATAGAATTAATATATATTTTTATTTTCTTGTATGTACCGGAAATAACAATTTTGAGTTTTCCAAAATCAAAGTCAAAATGGCCCAAATTGCCCGTTTGGTTTTAAAACTGATAAATTATGTTAGGGTGAATATTTGTTAGTAGAAATCACTTGTTGGCCAGTTGGCCAGTGGTGGATGCGGCGTACAGGGCCGTCCAAAAGTAAATTTTGGGGACGGTTTTCATCAGTTTTATTTTTTGTATGCCAAATCGTTTAGTAAAATCTATTTTGGGCTTTAGATCGTGTAAGGATTTTAAAATAGAATGTTAAGCATATTTTAATTTTCTCGTATGTCCCGGAAATAACATTTTGAGTTTCCAAAATCAAAGACAAAATGGCCCCAAATTGACCGTTTTGGGTTAAAACTGATAAATTATGTTAGGGTGAATATTTTTAGTATAAATCCACTTGTTGGCCAGTTGGCCGTGGTTGATGCGGCGTACAGGGCCGTCCAAAAAGTAAATTTTGGGGATGATTTTTATCTGTTTTTATTTTTTTATGCCAAATCGTTTGACAAATCTTTTTTGGGCTTAAGATTCGTGTAAGGATTGAAAATAGAATGTTAAGCAATTTTTATTTTCTCGTATGTCCCGGAATAAAACAATTTTGAGTTTTCCAAAATCAAAGTCAAAATGGCCCCAAATTTCCCGTTTTGCTTGAAACTGATAAATTATGTTTGGTTTGTTTATTATGTAGAAATTCACTTGTTGGCCAGTTGGCCAGTGGTGGATGCGGCGTACAGGGGCGTCCAAAATGTAATTTTTTTTAGATGATTTTCAACTGTTTTTATTTTTTTAGTGCCAAATCGTTGACCAAAATCTTTTTTGGGCTTTAGATTCGTGTGAGGATTTGGAAAAAAAATATTAAGCATTTTTTTATTTTCTCTTATGTTCCGGAAATAACAATTTTGAGTTTTCCAAAATCAAAGACAAAATCGCCCCAAATTGCCCGTTTTGGTTGAACTGATAAATTATGTTAGGGTTGTTATTATTTAGTAGAAATCCACTTGTTGGCCAGTTGGCCAGTGGTGGATGCGGCGTACAGGGGCGTCAAAAAGTAAAATTTGGAGGTAATTTTTAACCATTTTAATTTTTTTAGTGCCAGGTCGTTGAACAAAATCTATTTCAGGCTTTAGATTCGAGTGATGATTTAAAAATAGAATGTTATGCATATTTTTATTTGCAAATATTTTATTTTACAAACACGTGACTAAATCGACCATCGAAGAGCTGCAATCTACACAAGAAAGGCCGATAGTCGAATAATGCTCCACTGTGTCTTGCAGCATTTCGACACGACGCTAATTTTAGCATCATTGTTTGTTCTCCTGACACTGACGTCTTCATCATCTTATTGAATACGCGCAGCAAGTAAACCAACAAGTACTTTTAGATACTGGCTTTGGAGACAAAAGAGAAGACTTGTTGACATCAAATGTAATTTCTTAGAGAGGGGCAAAAATTATGTGAAGTTCTTACGCCATTTCACGCGTTACTGGTTGCGACACCACAAGTTCTTTTGTTAGAAGAGGATTTTTTTTTCATTTAAACTATCAGAGAAACATCTCGAATTCGAGAACACTATCTTATCTCTTGGCACCTCGGTTACTGTTGAAGAAAACTACGTGCGACCAATTAGAAAGATTTGTTTGCCTTATGTATGGGGAGACCAGTACTGCTGAGTTAATGAATCTCGCTAACATCTTTTTCGCAAAGGATTTCAAAAATCACTGTTTAAACCACTGACAAACTACAGCGGCACTGATCTCAGCTTACTACCACTATGCATATCATCTTTACGGTTGCATATCCTGCGGTGAAATTATCAAGCAATGATATGGCGTAAAGCAACAGATGCAGTGCCCGACATACCTGAACCCTAAGTCATGGCTGGTCGGTAACCCCGAATGGACTTCTCTACGCGTGGGACGAAGGCAACGTGCTCCCAAATGAGTAAGTTAATATTTTGGAAACACAAGACAATGCATCCGATGTGGAAGATGATCCCGACGACATCGAGATTGAAAGAGGCAGAGACGTTGTTGAGAGTGAGATGAAGACGAAGATGAAACTAGACTACTGATAACATGATCAACAAACACATCCACATTATACTCAATATAATATCTACATTAATATTACATGATATGTACATTTTTATGTCTAAAGTAGGGCAACTTAGGATCATTTTGACTTCTTTTTCGAAAAAGACAAACATTTCATTTCCGGAACACGCAGGAAAGTAAAAAATGTAGATAATATTGTATTTAACATTCTTTACACTAATCAAAAGTAAAAAATAGATTTCGCTCAACGATTCGGCCGCATAAAAATAAAAACTGTTAAAAATCATCCTCCAAATTCACTTTTGGACGACCCTGTACGCCGCATTCACCACTGGCCATCTGGCCAACAAGTAGATTTCTACTAAATAATAACCAACCAAACATAATTTATCAGTTTTAACCAAAACGGACAATTTAAGGGCCATTTTGACTTTGATTTTGTAAACTCAAAATTGTTATTTCCGGGACATACGAGAAAATAAAAATATGCCTAACATTCTATTTTCAAATCCTCACACGAATCTAAAGCTCAAAATAGATTTTGTAAAACGTTTTGGCATTAAAAAAAATAAAAACAGTTTAAAATCATCCCCTAAATTTACTTTTTGGACGCCCCTGTACGCCGCATCCACCACTGGCCAACTGGCCAACAAGTGGATTTCTACTAAATAAATAACCAACCAAACATAATTTATCAGTTTTAACCAAAACGGTCAATTTGGAACCATTTTGGCTTTGATTTTGGAAAACTCAAAATTGCTTTTTCCGGGACATACGAGAAAATAAAAATATGCTTAACATTATATTTTCAAATCCTTACATGAATCTAAAGCCTTAAATAGATTTTGTCCAACGATTTGGCATAAAAAAAAATAAAAACAGATGAAAATCATCCCCAAAACTTACTTTTTGGACGGCCCTGTACGCCGCACCCACCACTGGCCAACTGGCCAACAAGTGGATTTCTACTAACAAATTGTCACCCTAACATAATTTACCAGTTTTAACCAAAACGGGCAATTTGGGGCCATTTTGACTTTGATTTTGGAAAACTCAAAATTGTTATTTCCGGTACATACAAGAAATAAAAAATATTTATAAAATTCTATTTTTCATTCCCTTAAACGAATCAAAAGTCAAAAATAGATTTCGTTCAACGGTTTGGCCCCTAAAAAAATAAAACAGTCACAAAAAACAGCTCAATTGACCCATTTGGGCACCCTGTACCCCGAACCCACCACTGGCCAACTTGCCAACAAGTGGATTTCTACTCCAAAATAACCACCCTAACATAATATATGGGTAGTGATGGGAATTTTCATGAAAAAAAATAATCTTGAAAATTTCATGAAAATTTTCGTGAAAATTTTCAAGGTTGTTAATCTGTTATTTGAACTGTATTTTATCAATAAATATTGTTTATTTCTATCAACGATGTAGGCCTAGGCCTACAGTGGGACTCAGGCTGAGTGGAATAAGTCTAATATGCAATATATTGTCTAATATGCAATAGGCCTATCTTGTTGATTATTTTTATTCTTGCAATTTGCAAATAGCGAAATAGGCTTACATTATAAAAATTAGACAAAAATGTTGAATATTGAATTGGGATAGTATCCAACATGAATGATGGAAACAAAAGCAACATAAAACATATTACAGTATATCAAAATGTTAAAATTACACCCAACGTTTCGGGTGGGTTAAGGGAAAGCCTAGATTATTGGATGAGCATATATGTAGCGAAGATCCATTTCACTACACTAGAGAAAAAAATCTGGATTTTTTGTATTTTTGTTGTTTGTTAACACGATTCAGGTTAAACCGATACTCCAAATTGCGATGAAATTTTCTGGAGGCCTTCGAAATCTCTGAACTTAGAACCACCACTTTTATGAGCGCAAATCGAAAAATAATTTCTCGTGAAAATAGCAATTTTACGTTTTTTTTTTGTTTAAAAAAAAATTAAGCTCATCCAAAAACGCGCCTGAAAAGCGTTGCGAAGCTTCCTAGTAGTCACTACAAACAATACGGTTACCTAGGCCCTACAGACTAAGTGGAGGCGAAGACCTCACAACCAAAGTACTGTTTGTCCCGGTCTTTCCATTCCACTAGGGTAGGCCCTACCCTAGGCATTTAAGTTCTGCATAACCCTCTAGCATTTGTGCTAATTAAGATGGATTTTATCTGGTTAGGGCCCAACAGACTATTGCCTATACAACCTACAAAAATAATAAGTTAGCTAGACCTTCATTTGCAGGCTTCGTATTTGCAATGTAACCTAGCTCCCACATTGACAAACTTCTAGGCCTATGTCAATGCCTCTGATCTAGGCTAGACCCCAGCATGCATTAGGCCTATTGCTGTGCAAGAGGCTAGCCAAATACTGAATACCAAATACCAACTGCATAATTAAACAACATAATAAAAATAAAAACTTGAAATTTTCAATGCACGGCCCTTGAAAATTTCAATGAATTGAAATTTTTCATGAAAATTTTCACGTGAAAATTTTCAAGTCCCAACACTATATATGGGTCTCCATTTCTCCGCAGGGGGGGGGGGAGGGTTTCCCTACCTGGGTTCTGGTCTAATAGGTGTTAGTGTTAATTCTGTTGTAACTGAAAATTTTATTTTTAGGAATATTATGTTTCGTAATACGGTATATATTATTTGATATTTGTGGTCTTGGCTAGATTATGTAATTGGATGAGCGTAGCGAGCGAAGCGAAGATTCCATTTTACTACACTGGAGAAAAAAATCCGGAATGGTTTTTTTCCCTTTCTTTCTTTCTTTTTGTATTTTTGTGTGTTTGTTAACACAATTCCGGCTAAACCAAAACTCCAACTGCCATGAAATTTTATGGAGTCCTTTGAAATCTTTGAACTGAGAACTGCCTTGTTTTTTTTACCGCAATCGAAAAATTAATTCTCATGAAAATCGCAATTTTACGATTTTTTTCGATTTAAAAAAAAAATTCTTCGACTTATCATGCTACATGCTTTATCCGATTTCAATTATTTTTTTCACATAACCTTAATTTTATGAATTAAGATATTCATGTGAACATTGAGCGCAATCGAAAAATTATTTTTCATGAAAATCTAAATTTTGCGGGTTGTGTCTTTTTTAAAACATCTTTTTGACTTATAACACCTTCATGCTTTATCCTATTGTAATGATTTTTTCACAGAACCTTAATTTTATGAATTTATACATTCGTGTGAAATTTGAGCGCAATTAAATAATTATTTCTTATAAAAATCGCAATTTTTAAACTTTTTTATTTTTTTAAAATTATGATTAATTAAAAAAAAGGAGTTTATTTTTTATTTAATTCAATTTAATTTAAAAAAAATTTTGAACTTAGTAATAATTTTTTAACAGAATAACAGAAACTCCGCATAACACATGGCAGCTCAATGCACCAATTACGCTTATCCAACAACGCGGCGGGACTTAAGCGTTTTCCTAGTAATATTCCATCGAATCCATCGGCTGAGTCCATTTCGGTTTAAAGGAATGGAGTTGTGGAGTTTCTGGATGATGAGGAAATGTTTGAAAATGTTGGAATCGACAGTTCGACACCCTGTCCTCTTTGGACTATAAACATAGGCCTAATGGTAGGCCTGTAGATATTATCCCCTCAAATACAAAAATGTAAAAAAAAAAATGGCAGCCAAACTCTCCTTCAGAAGTCTTCGGCAGTGAATGCTGTGAAATAATACTAGAAAACGCTTAAGTCCCGCCGCGTTGTTGGATGAGCGTAATTGGTGCATTGAACTGCCATGTGTTATGCGGATTTTCTGTTGTTCTGTGAAAAAATCATTACTTAGTTGAAGATTTTTTTTTAAATTATTTAAATTATATAAAAAATTAACTTTTTTTTTTAATTTTATTTTAAAAAAAAATCGTAAATTTCGATTTTCATAGAATATTATTGATTGGCTCAAATATACAGAATATAAAATTCTAAAATAAAGGTTTAAAAAATT
>JAMZAV010003025.1:0-62166 GCA_024449915.1 Sweltsa coloradensis
GCCAGCGGGGATAGAGCAGCAATTGCCAGAGCTGTCTCAGGGATGAAGTCGTGGGGCTGGCGCGCAGAGTTGACAGGGTGGAGGTGAGTTGGTGGAGTTTGCGTGACGTTGACATGAGATAGGTCGATTTTATGGTAAGCATTAGACGATCTTTGCTGATGTTACCTTCGTACCTCCAACGATAGGTCCAGGAAATTCTTGCCAAGAGTGCACAAACAGCATTTAGAAACTATCCCCCGCAGTATGCATAACATAAACACAAATTTACTTTTTCCCCACTTATGAATAATGAACGTAAGATTATTTTAATTAGGAATTGAAAGCTGAGCTGACGTCAGCCCCCGGTCAGCTGCACCCAGTGAAGTGTGACGTGAGCCAAGAGGCCGACATCTTGGCCGCCTTCGACTGGGTCACTCAGAACCTGGGGGGCGTCGACGTCCTAGTCAACAACGCGGGCATCGGACGAGCAGACGCTAATCTCACAGGTAGACAGTTTAAATATAATCTTTCTATCGTTAACGATGGCCATATCTTAAAAAGGGCTATTACTCTCAAAAATAATTTTTTACCACATAATCTATAGTATAAAACTACACTAAAAATAATGACAATTTAAAAAATTATATCTTTCAACTGTGATTTTATACGAATTTTGATATTTTTTGTGCTGAAATTGGTGAAAACTAGCGTTTTGGGAAAATTCTTAAATCGGCTTTAACCTACTAATTTTGTTCCACATAGATATATGCTCCTAGAGCATCGTACCAACCTAAAATGGCCCTGCACAACATTCGTGTCTTAAAACTGTGCACAAATATACACTCAAACATGCAAAAATATGCATTCCAAAAGCACACCATTTCTCGGAAATCACTAATCAGCATATTTTGGCCAAATCACTTGCTCAAATTACAAAACAAAATATAGCTGACTTACAGAAAAGACTGCAGAGTACGTCAATAGTGGCCAATATTTTTTGGGGTCAAAACCCTCCAAGATCACAGGGCATAAAGATCGTCCCCACGTAATTTCTCATGGAATTTTGCCAAAGGGACCTAGCTTAAAAAATTACCAAGTTTGACCATCTTTTTTGGCGGCTTCCCCGCCATGGTCATGGCGGACCGAAATATTTTTCTGTTAATTTATAAATTCATAACTAGTTAGCCTGATAGAAATATATTTTTGAGTTTAGAGGAGGAAAACCCAATCAACAAAATAAGTGTTATTGTAATAATAGCTTCAGCCCAACATACAGGTTTCGTATTTGGAACTTTGTAATAAATTCTGGTAAATTGTATAAGTGAAATGGCGATTACTTTATATATTACTAAATAGTTCAAAATCGTTTAGTAAGTCGAATAATAATACACTTAAAAATAAGGTTCTTTCAAAAAGTATTTAAAGGATATCTCAAATATATTTACTGAATAATCGCGAATCTTCTTCCTTGATATTTACAAAAAAAGTGTGCCACATTTAAATATAACGAATAACACGTTTTTACAATCAAGGTGTATACATTTTCCAAGTTAAAAATTATATTAGTGAGACACCAATTTTTAAAAATTATTGACAATACAATAATCATATTTTCTAATTGCAGACGGTCCGATAAAAAGCATGCGAGAAGTCATTGACGTGAATGTCCTGGGCCTGAGTATCTGCACCCGCGAGGCTGTCAAGTCCATGAGGGCGCGAGGGGTGGACGACGGGCACATCATACACATCAACAGGTGGGCATACAATGTTGGAGGTACAAGGGCTAGGCCTGCGATGCTGTGACATTATACGTTATTTCATCAATGGGTGGTTGGGGTTGGGGAGGGGGAGGGTTAGTTATTATAAGGACGTAAAGAGAGTTTATATGTATAAAAGATAATTTTAGCAGCGAGGTTTAAAAAATGCAAACTAAAGAATCAAAATTGTACAGATCTCAAGGAGAAGTGGGACCAAAAAGTGATTTAGAATGTATTTAATTCATGGTGCATTTATGTCATTGTCACAGTTCGTAAATTAGTTTCCATAGCTGAAGAGGATATTCAATAAATATTGATTGGATATTGCTTAACGTCTCATATTTATGCAACTAGGCTAATCGAGACAAAGGGAGGGACGTAAGTGATAACGCGGGGGGACAAGGGGTGGACAGGCCTGTGCTGGTCAGAACCAGCCACAAGCGTATGGGGAGGGCAGGGGTTCCCCCACGTCGTGGTTGTCTCCGTCCGTATTGTCATTGTCGTCGCCGTCGGGGAGGTAGTCAAAGGGAAGGGGAAAGTTCCCCGACAACGACCCAGAGCTCGCCATTAGTTTCAGGGAGAAGAACTCCCCTAATCACGGGCCAAACCACGAGAAGGTTGCGAGTTGGAATTTGATGGCCCAACAGTTAGACAAGACTTGGGATGACAATGTTGTAATGCAGAATCTCGTGGAGAGAGGGAACAATGTGCAGTGCTTCAATCAAATCCATGAATTTACAACAGTTGTGACACATACCTATTGTATTCTGATCTTTTAGATTTATTTATTTACCCAATCTAAAGTCTATAACAGAGTTTTAATATTTTATGTTTTTCATTCGGTATGAGAACTATAGAACTGAAAGTGTTGCATTCTTTCATCTTGGCTTGTTTATTATGCTAAGCTGTTGTAGATAAGACTAGATAGGTGACAACAATGAAAGAGTGGGCATAGGGACAGAAAAGTATAACACTCAACTCAGCCTTTTGGTTTATCTGTGAGTCGTGTGACACACATTCTCTTTATATTGTACAAAAATATTGTATTTATTGAAGTGGATTCATAAATCATAAATCATGCATACTCTAAAATATATTTGGACATTATAAATTCCTAAAGAGTTGTTGTACAATTGTTAGAAATACTGACTTTACACAAAGCTTTCGATAGTGATTTCTGCTAAAGATTGTGTACTGTTTCAGTATTTTGGGACATAAGGTTGTCAACTTCCCAGGAATCGGAATCTACGCAGCGAGTAAGCACGCGGTAACAGCCCTGACAGAAGCCCTGAGAATAGAGCTCGTCAACCTAAAGAGCCGCATCAGAGTCACGGTAGGTGCATCTCATGAAACATTACTGGAGGGGGGTTAAGAAAATACGTTGAAGCTAATTTGTATAAATGATATTGTATCGACAGCTATCAAGCATGTCAAAAACAAAATCTATAGTGCACTTTCAATCATCATCATTATATCTGTTGCCACGTCCAACTCTGCGTTGGGTCGGCATTGAAGACAGGCCTCTCCATCTTCTTCTGTCCTGCCATCACTCCTCTTCTTCAACACTTTGCACTTTCAATGATCTTGTAAATGGTTTTGATTCTGTTCTGCTGCTGTTCACTGAACTCTTTGGATAAACGAGGTTTTAAATAATTGTTTGCCTAAATAAATTTCCATTTTCTTTCTTAGAATGTGCAATAACAAGTTATGGGTAAGTTTCGGTAAAGAATGTAAGTGACGACCGTTATAGGATGGTTATAATATCCATTAGATAATGGAGAAGATTGAGTTAGCATTAAAAAATGTGTGTCAGTTGACTTAACTTTTTTATTGGATATAGACGGCAATGTTTTTATAATCCACCCCACGTTCAGGTAATGTTCACTTGCTGTACATCACTGCCGTACCTAGCCACATGATTCCTCTAGTCAATAACATTCATAGTTTATAATCCAGTCTCCATTTCGATCATCATCATCATCATCATCATCATCCATCGCCGTTTCTCTCTACTGACAGGGTCAGTTTAAGTTTTACAACCAAATATTTCCCACTTCTTTCTTTCCTCCCACAATAAAATAAATAATAAATTATTTTTGTGGGAAGCCTGGCCCGGGTGCAATTATTCATGCCCCTCTTCAGGTGTCTTACTAGATGTTGCGGATAGGACAATTGTGAAGGGATGTCTGAGGGCGAGTATAGGACATGTGTTTTAGGCAAATTGCTGTTCGCTCGGCCGACTGACACCACAGGTGTTAGAGATTTTGAACATACGTCACGAATGTGGAAATATAGGGCTCTGCAGTAACACATTTCTAAATTTTGTTTTAAAATAATTTATAAAAAATAAATTAGTTTAGACAAATTTTGATTTTGTTAAAAACTCCTAAATTGACTATTTTCGTGATTTTTTTCTGGCTGATTTAGACAAAATATTGAAAATCTATGACTGTAGGGCTGTCTATGTATGCTTTATTGACAACTTTGCAATGTTTCATAATACGTCGGATGCATTTTGGCCGAGCGAATAGCTATTTGCTAACTGACGATTGTGTCCCATTCCCTCCCTTGCATTCGCATTAACGACAGAGGAAAACCTCGGGAAAAACCTTCAGTCAGGATTGCCGGTCTCGACGGAATTTGAACCCGGGACCTCCAACACTGTCGATTCCTCACACAATCGTATCTCTTCCACGTTTTTCTCAGCTCTGTCCTCTTGCCAGGCTACTTGCTATGCTCTTCTTACATCTCTTCTCTCGTTCTTCTTCTTTCATGCTTTCTCTATAGCTGGCTCTAAAGTGCGCATCATGGTTAATATGCTTGCAAACGAAAATGTCACATTTTTCAGGTATGTGAACAAAATAATATAGTTGAGAGAATAAGTGACATGTTGTAACATGTGTGTTTTGTTGTAGGTACACGAGTTGATCATAAAGCCAACGGGAGAAGAGTTTTGAAGTGCGGATACAATTTTATTGAATCAATTTGAAACTTTTCTCTCATGTTTGATTAATTGTTAACTATATTCACTATTTTACTAAATTTTTTTCATCCCACAGTTAAAGCCAAGATATTTTTTCTCTTATAAAATAATATACGATATTTTGTTTATTATGTTCAATTAATCAATTATGTATCATAACAAATTTGACATATTTTACCACTTGCTATTTACCATAAGGACCATTTTCTTAAATCCTGCAATAGTTATTTTTAATCATTGATTGATCATTGATTTTTGTTACATTTATGAGTACACTTTTGTTAAATTACAAAGTTGTGTAAAATTTTTGCAAATAAAAATAATCATATGTGTGGAATTTGTACTGTTAATTTATTTGTACTATTTTCATAACATTCCTTTCCTCTCTTTTCCTTTCGATAAAGTCAAAAGTTTGTGACTGGCTGGAGATTTAAAATCCCGAAAGTGATTCTGGTAAAATGTTTGCCGAGACATGAATCGAACCTACGTCCTTTCAATTCAAACGCTTCAGATCTGCGACACAAACGTAAGCACACATAATGCAGAGTAATGCAATTTTCATACTCAGTATTTTTCGTGTATTTTGAAACTGGTAATTATTTATTTGAAGACCGTAACATACTCAACTTGGAATAAAATGTATGAAGACGGGAATTATTTAATTGGATAAAGCCTTCTTTATATGGTTCCCCCACACAACTTCTTGAAGGAATTCAAGGTCAACAGAGAATCAAATTCTTGCATATGTAATAAAATATAGAAACGCCCCTCTTTCATTGATTCTCTTGTATACTTGACATCAAGAAGTCAAATAAATAAATTGAACCATGCATGCTAAACTGAATTCAAACTTAATATAAATTAATAAATATTTGAAGAGGCAAATGGAAAATCGAGTCAAGTCACATGTTTTCCGAAATCGACCTACCTTTACATTAAAATGCGTTAAAACAAGCAGAGTTCATCGTTAGGGGAAAACCCAGTCTAGTCCCATAATGTATTCAAGGTGTGACGCCCTCTTCAATATTTCCACAGCTAAGTATCTGGCGAGTTTTAAAATTAACTAATATTGTAAGTTGAAAAAGCCTTCATACACAAAGAAATGTTTTTAAACATGTTTTAACCATATACTTTATATTCATGATATTGCAGGAAATGGAAATAAAATAATATTGCTTTTTGGTCCCATGGAAAAATCAGTCATGCACAATTATTAAATGTTATGTACTACAAACATGAAACTTGTTACAAGGGCTTCGGTAAAAAAAAGGTAGATTTTCTTGTTTAACAAAACAATTTGTTAAAAACAGTGTTTTAGAAGCTTTTTGTTCACCAGAACATTTCACTTTTTGGACTTAACTGTTTTTTTTATTTGCTATTCAATTATGAACACATTAATTAAATCATATTCATTAGTGCCGTGTCATCATATTTAAAGAGAGTCAACCATAAAAATATGAATCGAATGATAACTACTGAATTTATTGGACTACCTATAGCGTATAGCGATCGGAACAATTAAATCAAAGTTAAGAGTTGTTAATTATTTTGTTCACTATCTAAAATTAAACTTTCAGACAACTTTAATAATCTCTTCGCTTGTGCCTCCCCGTATTGCTCAGTGTAGCCCAAATCGAAGAAAGTAGAGTAATAAAACTAGGGAAACGCCAAAGTCGTTGTTGGACGAGTGAGTGAGCCATGTGTTGAGTACCCGGTAACATTTCTTTTCTTCCCCTTACCTTAGACCTCCCTATAGCCTATCATAGGCTACAGTGGAGCATTTTGGCCTAAACTATGGCCTAAACTTTTACACAACTCCCGGAACAACAATCTACCATTAAGCAAGACCCGGCAGTCACACGGAATATTCAGTTGAAGACTGCCAACAACAGCAACCTCCGGCACAGTGATTTCCACCAATACCCTATTATTTATACGAATATAATTATCAAACTTAAATGCAAATGTTCCCGGGTCGGCGGGTACTCACCACATGACTCGCTCACTCGTCTTACTACGACTTTGGCGTTTTCCCTAGTCTAGTTGGCTAAAGCGCCCTTGTAGCCGAAATGTGGGAGACGTGGGTTCAATCCCCTGGTCGGGAAAGATTTTGTAATTTCTAGATTGTATTTAAAAAATAATTAAACATGTTTTGAAATGCATATAACGCAGTGTAGTCCATCATCTGTGGCAATAGGGCCTACTATGGTAAACATAGCCAGTACGAAAATACGTGAAAATATGCATTGCATATAAGCGGAATTTGGGGGTACCTTGACGTCCAACATTCGACTGACCTTGCATGGGCACGGCATTACACGGCCAGGCGAAAAACAAACAAAAAATATATTTTCAAAATCTAAAACATTGTCGTTAAAATAATTTCTAAACATTGGAAGTCTATTTTTCAGTTTATCATTTCTTGTAGGTTTAAATCGCAATGAATCTTGCTGAATTTGTTAGCAGTTCTTAATAAACTCGTACCGGATGTCTGTTTAAAATTTCAGCGCAATCTGTTCAGCGATTCGGCTGATTTTCAACGTACACACACACACACACACACACGCACGCACGCAGAAAAACAATTAGGGCCGTTTAAGTCGAATGGAAATCACTACGTTCGCTACGCTCACTCGTTCAATAATAGCAGCTATCGCGCCCTTAAAACTAATTTTGAAAATAGTTACATATTTCCTTAATTTTCGCTCTTTCATCGTGTAGGTAGGCCTAAAGGTTATGTATTTGTAACAAACAGTCATGGAATTAACCAAACAGACATAGTAAAAATATAGTTTATTAAACGTCTCATGTTTATTTGAAGAGATGTCAAAGGTTCACGAAATTAACTTTATCAAAAAAATAAGTATAATGTTTTTTTTTTAGAAGAGAACTACAAAAGGCAAAAAATTGTGTTTGTTACTCTTGTCAACAAAATTAAAAAAGTCATTCTAGTTTCAGGTAGCCTAAATAAACAAACAAATTGGTGCAGTGACCAACTAGGCTAATATATTGAAACGAAAAGTTATAAAAACATTTGTTTTATTTTTAGATTGAGCAATATGTTGCCCTAACTGCATTAGTTCATCCGTGCTCTTAAACGTTTTTGGATGGCGAATTACTTGTTCAGTAGCTCGGCGCAAGGAAAGTTTTGTTTGTATCAGTTCGTAAGGTTTTAATCAATGCTAGCTATAATTTTCTTAGCAGACATCGCACATCGCAATGAATTTAACAAACGCCTACGGGGCAAAAAGATAACAGTTTTGTGTGCGTACAAAAAATGGAAGTCATTCTTTAAAAAACATGGTATTTTTACATATAATGTCATGTCAAAAAAATTCAAAAATCGTCGTAGCAGGATGTTGAAATGGGTTATTTTATAGTGAATTTCCTGAACATTCATGAAATTTAATTTTTTATATTGAACTGGCACGCAAACATTATACTAGTTTAAGCTCAATTAATTTTGGCACCCACATTGCGACAGGTTGCCGACCCTGCTTTATACGAATACCTAACAATAGTTTATAATTAAAAAAAAATAAACGACAGCGATTCTCATATGGTCGATCTCTACAGAACTCACGAGGTGATGTGGACGGTTGCGCTCGTTGACACGGGTTGAAAGGTCGTTGATCCGACCATGCCACGATGAGTGAGGTGAGAGGAGAGGCTGCGTGAGCTTCAGAAGACACTCAGTAACCATGGAGCGATGGTCGGGACGTGTTGCGATGGTAACTGGGGCCAGCGCGGGGATAGGAGCAGCAATTGCCAAGGAGCTGGTCCTCAAGGGGATGAAAGTCGTGGGGCTGGCGCGCAGAGTTGACAGAATAGAGGTGAGTTAGTTGTCTATACATGCATTTACATCCCGCACCCCGTTCAAAAAATAACTATCTAGCTGTCCGCCGGCCCAAGTGCCCGATGGATATTATGTTTTCTCTAAAGAGAGGGGCGTAAGGGGAGACGCGGGGGAACATGGGGAGGTCAGGCTTGTGCTGGTCAGAACCAGACCAGACACAGGCAAGGGACGGGCAAGGGGCCGGGGGCGGGGGAGAGGCATGTGTGCTCTGACCATGGACTTATAAACTGTGTTCCCCAGTTACTATTATAAGTCCGAGCTCTGACAAAATCAGGTCGGGGGCAGCAAGGCTGGTCAAAGGGAGGGCGGCGCTAAGGGGTTCCCCTACGTCGTGGTCGTCTTATGTCATCGTCCGTGTTGTCATTGTCGCGTCGTTGTCGGGGAGGTAGTCACAGGGAAAGAGAAAGTTCCTCGACGACGTCCTCTTTTATTCGTCTTGTATAATGAGCATAAGAGGTAAGCTCTGGGCCTATTCTTTGCGTCTGGACCCGACCCAAGCGGGTTCCCCAGTGTACTACAAGATGCAAACCACAAACAGGTTATAGCTAGGAAAACGCTAAAGTCCCGTCGCGTTGTTGAGCGAGCACCGGTACGTGCAACAACGACCCGAGTACGACATTCCCATAATGATACATACCAATAAGTCTTTAAGGTCTTGACCCATTTAACTGAAAATTTGTTAAATAGGAGAGAATGTCGTACTTATTGACTCTGCAAAATTTCATAACGATCGAATTTTTAATTTAATTTTTAATTTTTTTATTTTTTATAACCAACGATTGGATTTTGTTCAAAAACTATACAGCAACCCGCCTAGGTGGTATGTACATGTGTGAAAAATTTCAGGTCGATCAGAGAAACGGTGCGACCTGTATCGAAGCAGTAAAAAAAAAAAAAAACAGACATTCGAGCCATAAGAGTCAAGTGGAGACGCTCGCTACGCTCGCTCAATAAACAAATCTTAGTTTGACTAGGAAAACGCTAAAGTCCCGTCGCGTTGTTGAGCGAGCACCGGTACGTGCAACACGCCCCGAGTACGACATTCCCATAATGTTACATACCAATAAGTCTTTAAGGTCTTGACCGGTTTAGCTGAAAATTTGTAAAATATGAGAGAATGTTGTACTTATTGACCCTGCAAAATTTCATAACGATCGGAACATTTTTATTTTTTTGTTTTATTTTTTATTTTTATAACCAACGATCGGATTTTGTCCAAAAACTATACAGCAACCCGCATAGGTTGTATGTACATGTGTGCAAAATTTCAGGTCGATCAGAGAAACGGTGCGACCTGTATCGAAGCAGTAACAGGAAAAAAAAACAAAAAAAACAGACATTCGAGCCATAAGAGTCAAGTGGAGACGCTCGCTACACTCGCTCAATTAATTTGAACGAGTGAGCGTAGCGAACGTAGTGATTTCCATTCGACTTAAACGGCCCTTATTGTTTTTCTGCGTGCGTGCGTGTGTGTGTGTGTGTGTGTACGTTAAAAATCAGCCGAATCGCTGAACAGATTGCGCTGAAATTTTAAACGGACATCCGGTACGAGTTTATTGAGAACTGCTAACAAAATCAGCAAGATTCATTGCGATTTAAACATACAAGAAATAATAAACTGAAAAATAGACTTCCAATGTTATGAAATTATTTTAACGACAATGTTTTAGATTTTGAAAAGATATTTTTTGTTTTTTATTTACCTGGCAGTGAAATGCCGTGTCCATTCAAGGTCTGTCGAATGTTTTAAGTCAAAGTACCCCCAAATTCCGCTCGTAGATTGAGTAAACCTTGCAATGTTTTCACGTATTTCGTACTGGCTATGTTTACCATAGTAGGCCCTATTGCCACAGATGATGGACTTCACTGCGTTATATGCATTTCAAAACATGTTTAATAATTTTTTAAATACAAACTCGAAATTACAAAATCTTTCCCGACCAGGGGATTAAACCCACGTCTCCCATATTTCGGCTATAAGGGCGCTTTAGCCAACTAGACCAGGGAAACGCCAAAGTCGTAGTTAGACGAGTGAGAGAGTCATGTGGTGAGTACCCGGGAACATATGCATTTAAGTTTGATAATTATATTCGTATAAATAATAGTTTTTTAAAGTTTAGTTGGCATACGGGACGGGCGCGTCAACTGTAAGGTCATAATGCGCCTCTCTAGCCTATGTATAGGCTAGGTAGGCCTAAGGTAGGGGGAAGAAAAGTAATGTAATCGGGTACAATGTTTTTAGATTTTGAAATATATTTTTTGTTTATTATTCGCCTGGCCGTGAAATGCCGTGCCCATGCAAGGTCTGTCGAATGTTGCACGTCAAGGTACCCACAAAATTCGCTCGTAGATTGAGTAAACCTTGCAATATTTTCACGTATTTCGTACTGGCTATGTTTACCATAGTAGGCCCTATTGCCACA
Organism: Sweltsa coloradensis; assembly: GCA_024449915.1. Classification (NCBI taxonomy): domain Eukaryota; kingdom Metazoa; phylum Arthropoda; class Insecta; order Plecoptera; family Chloroperlidae; genus Sweltsa; species Sweltsa coloradensis. Next base: position 10,999 of record JAMZAV010003025.1, read on the forward strand.
GATGATGGACAACACTGCGTTATATTATGCGTTTCAAATCATGTTCAATTATTTTTGAAATACAATCTAGAAATTACAAAATCTTTCCCGACCAGGGAATTGAACTCACTTCTTTCACATTTCGGCTACAAGGGCGCCTTAGCCAACTAGACTATAGGGAAACGCCAAAGTCGTAGTGAGACGAGTGAGCGAGTCATGTGGTGAGTACCCGGGAACATTTGCATTTAAGTTTGATAATTATATTCGTATAAATAATAGTTTTTAAAGTTTAGTTGGTATACGGGGACGGGCGCGTCAACTGTAAGGTCATAATGAGCCTCTCTAGCCTATGATAGGCTAGGTAGGCCCAAGGTAGGGGGAAGAAAAGTAATGTAATCGGGTACTTAACACATGGCTCACTCACTCGTTTAACAACGACTTTGGCGTTTCCCTAGTAACTAGGAAAACGCTCAGTTGGACGCGTTGTTGAGCGAGCATCGGTACGTGCAACACGACCCGAGTACGACATTCCCATAATGTTACATACCAACTAGGGAAACGCCAAAGTCGTTGTTAAACGAGTGAGTGAGCCATGTGTTGAGTACCCGATTACATTACTTTTCTTCCCCCTACCTTAGGCCTACCTAGCCTATCATAGGCTAGAGAGGCGCACTATGACCTTACAGTTGACGCGCCCGTCCCCGTATACCAACTCTTTAAAAAACTATTATTTATACGAATATAATTATCAAACTTAAATGCAAATGTTCCCGGGTACTCACCACATGACTCGCTCACTCGTCTAACTACGACTTTGGCATTTCCCTAGTCTAGTTGGCTAAGGCGCCCTTGTAGCCGAAATGTGAAAGAAGTGGGTTCAATCCCCTGGTCGGGAAAGATTTTGTAATTTCTAGATTGTATTTAAAAAATAATTAAACATGTTTTGAAATGCATATAACGCAGTGTAGTCCATCATCTGTGGCAATAGGGCCTACTATGGTAAACATAGCCAGTACGAAATACGTGAAAATATTGCAAGGTTTACTCAATCTACGAGCGGAATTTGGGTGTACCTTGACGTCCAACATTCGACAGACCTTGCATTGGCACGGCATTACACGGCCAGGCGAAAAACAAACAAAAAATATATTTTCAAAATCTAAAACATTGTCGTTAAAATAATTTCTAAACATTGGAAGTCTATTTTTCAGTTTATCATTTCTTGTAGGTTTAAATCGCAATGAATCTTGCTGATTTTGTTAGCAGTTCTCAATAAACTCGTACCGGATGTCTGTTTAAAATTTCAGCGCAATCTGTTCAGCGATTCGGCTGATTTTTAACGTACACACACACACACACACACGCACGCACGCAGAAAAACAATTAGGGCCGTTTAAGTCGAATGGAAATCACTACGTTCGCTACGCTCACTCGTTCAATAAGTCTTTTAGGTCTTGACCGATTTAGCTGAAAATTTGTAAAATAGGAGAGAATGGATAAAATCCACCGCCATCTAGAGGACCTTGACATCATTTCTTTGGGAAAACTATTTTACTCTTGATTTCTTCTAGGTGGCAGTAGGCCCTACATAGTGACCAGAATTCTTGTGCGACTTTTCGTTGCCATGGTAACGTTACTTTTGTTAAAATGTAATTTCTATCTACACTACTTATCGGATCAAAATAAAATTAACATATTCGTGACCGGACGGACATTCTAAATGATTTGGCTACCTCAGATTTTGTCGCCGTTTAGTTTAAAAAAAAAACTTTGGATTAACTTTAATGTAACTTTATAACTTTTTAAACGATTTTGCCACAAAACTAATGGCATTCAATCGGGAACGAAACTTGCGGATGGTCTAAATTTCAACTCGATCCGAGCCTCCGTTTGACCGCTATACCGGCCAAAAAAGCAGTGCGACTTTCCGTTGCCATGGTAACGGGACTTTGTTATAATGTAATTTCCATCTACACTACTTATCGGATCAAAATAAAAATAACATTCGTGATCGGACGGACATTCTAAATGATTTGGCCACCTCAGATTTTGTCGCCGTTTAGTTTGAAAAAAAAAATTTCGAACTTTTTAACTTTTTGAACGATTTTGCCACAAAACTATACAGCAACCCGCCTAGGTGGTATGTACATGTGTGCAAAATTTCAGGTCGATCAGAGAAACGGTGCGACCTGTATCGAAGCAGTAACAGAAAAAAAAACAAACAAAAAAAAACAGACATTCGAGCCATAAGAGTCAAGTGGAGACGCTCGCTTCGCTCGCTCAATTATTTTTACTCTTATGTTTGCAAGGCGTTGAAAGCTGAGCTGACGTCAGCCCCCGGTCAGCTGTACCCAGTGAAGTGTGACGTGAGCCAAGAGGCCGACATCTTGGCCGCCTTCGACTGGGTCACTCAGAACCTGGGGGGCGTCGACGTCCTAGTCAACAACGCGGGCATCGGACGTATAGATGGGAATGCAGTGGGTAAGATAAGATTCAAAACATTTGCATGGCAACCAAATAATTGTTTAGATAAGTCCATCTCATCTTATGGGCGGAATGTTGATGCCAATTAAACTGTTCAATTGTAAAAGGGAAGATTCAGATTTTCAAACATTCTAATATCATGTTCATGAATTTGGTATATATATATATATATATATATGTTAGCACGTAGGTTTTCACGAACAGTCATAGGTACATCCAAATTTGGTTTTTGGGTTTTTGTTCGTGTATTTTCTCTTCTCTCTAGCTGGCCTACACAAGGACCATTGTCAGCTGGTCGACGTTTCGGCTGAATCACATCAGCCATCATCAGGACGAGACCCTTACAGCTTCGAAAAAACTACTGCTGCTGCTTCTACTGCAGACGTGGGAATGACCTCGCGTAACAACTCTGCTGGTTTATATACTCTCCAACTCAATGTACGTAAACACATTGCGCACGCAGCCCGACTCAGCCCGGGCAAAAACAACAAACATTAAACCAGACGGCTTCGGCTACGTGTAGTCGGACCTGTGTATTTTTCCGCATCTATTGTTTGCGGCGAGGTGATACACTGTACATTAGGGGGCATGGGCATAGTTTGGGGTGTTTGAGGTTGTCTTGAGTGTGACACCAAGGCAGGCCTCCAAGATGCTGGCAAGACGAGTGCGTCATCCCTCCTGTTCATCGTGTGGGGGCGTTTGTGTATCTCTATTGCTTCTCTAATCACTCGTGTGCGAAAGTGCTCTTCTCTTATCAGAGCACGTGTGTTGTCGAAGTCGATAGAGTGACCCGTTGCTGCGACGTGTTGGGCAAGAGAAGACGTCTTTTCACCTTTCCGTACAGCTAGCTTGTGTTCTTGAACACGGGCCAAGATTCTTCGATTTGTCTGCCCAATATAAGTTTTTTCGCAAGACACACATGGGATCTCATACACTCCATGATTATGCAGTGGATCCACATCTTTAACGTTCTTCAAAAAGATGATATTTGGCGGTCCGTCCGGTAAACTGGCCTGATGTTGTGTTGGTGTAACAGCTTGCCAATTCTATCCGTAACACCTTGAACATAGGGCAGGAGGGCAGTGCAGCGTGGTTTAGTTTCGTCGTCTGGTCTTGTACGCACAATGTTCTCTTTCGCGCGTTTTAACGCTCTCGTTACGACGTGTTCAGAAAAGTCATTAGCGATCAGTATGTTGCGTAACTGTTTACACTCCTCATCCTTATGTTCGTTGTCAGTCAGACGGATTGAACGAACTGCAAGTGTCTGCACGACCGCGTTCAGTTGTCCCGGGTGATGATGGGACATACCGTTCAATAGCCTATTTGTGTGGGTATTCTTGCGAAAAACAGTGTGGCCAAGTAACCCATTACTTTTTTTAATTAACAACACGTCAAGAAACGGAAGTTGTCCTTGTCCTCAGGCCAGTTTACCGGACGGACCGCCAAATATCATCTTTTTTGAAGAACGTTAAAGATGTGGATCCACTGCATAATCATGGAGTGTATGAGATCCCATGTGTGTCTTGCGAAAAAACTTATATTGGGCAGACAAATCGAAGAATCTTGGCCCGTGTTCAAGAACACAAGCTAGCTGTACGGAAAGGTGAAAAGACGTCTTCTCTTGCCCAACACGTCGCAGCAACGGGTCACTCTATCGACTTCGACAACACACGTGCTCTGATAAGAGAAGAGCACTTTCGCACACGAGTGATTAGAGAAGCAATAGAGATACACAAACGCCCCCACACGATGAACAGGAGGGATGACGCACTCGTCTTGCCAGCATCTTGGAGGCCTGCCTTGGTGTCACACTCAAGACAACCTCAACACCCCCAAACTATGCCCATGCCCCCTAATGTACAGTGTATCACCTCGCCGCAAACAATAGATGCGGAAAAATACACAGGTCCGACTACACGTAGCCGAAGCCGTCTGGTTTAATGTTTGTTTGTTTTTGCCCGGGCTGAGTCGGGCTGCGTGCGCAATGTGTTTACGTACATTGAGTTGGAGAGTATATAAACCAGCAGAGTTGTTACGCGAGGTCATTCCCACGTCTGCAGTAGAAGCAGCAGCAGTAGTTTTTTCGAAGCTGTAAGGGTCTCGTCCTGATGATGGCTGATGTGATTCAGCCGAAACGTCGACCAGCTGACAATGGTCCTTGTGTAGGCCAGCTAGAGAGAAGAGAAAATACACGAACAAAAACCCAAAAACCAAATTTGGATGTATATATATATATATATATATTTTAAGAACTGACACAAATAGTCAAGTAAAACAGTTTAACAAACCAAATCATAGCATGAAGTCACCTAGGGAATTACCTCGATTAATTTTGATTGGATTCGTAGAAAAAACACGTTACTTATATTTAATTTTAACGTTCATCTCCACGTCTTCTTTACTGTTTCAAAAATATAATGACACAAACATGTTAGTTTCATTAAATTCGCATTCGAAGGTCTACTGGAAATAATGTTGCGTCATTTTATTGCTCGGGCTGTTCTGTCGCGCTTTTTCTTTTTTATTAAATAATAATTGATCTAAAATAGTGTCGTATAAACAGGTCGTGAGACACTAAAATGTTTTATAATGTTGGGTATTTACCAACGTTTCATCTGTACGGTGGCGGACTTGGCTCCGTCAAGTTGGCCCCCCCAAAACTAAATTTCATACTTGTTCACGAGAATCTAGCTTTCCCATCTCTCACTAGCTCTCACTCGTCGTAGCCACGACGGAGAGGCAAATGCAACAGATAAAGTTCTTGAGAATGTCCACTACAGATGAGACGAAACGTCGGGACAAAAGTTAAATAACATTCAGTACCTATTTACGGACGTATCTTGTTAACGATAACATTTCTTGTGTGATTTTAAAATGTACATAATATTTCATTATTTATCAACATAATATGCTATGACCGTTACAGACAGCCCAACTGCTACTATGCAAGATGTGTTTCGTGTGAACGTAGTGGGCCTGAGTATCTGCACCCGCGAGGCTGTCAAGTCCATGAGGGCGCGAGGGGTGGACGACGGGCACATCGTACACATCAACAGGTGAATAGTGAGAATCTAATGACATTCCTCGTTCATTGAACCAATACGAATAAGAAGAAGTTGTAATTGTTTATAAAATGATTTTAAATAAATGATTTTGACACAATTTGAGATAAAGACCCACGTTGGGCGCCAATTATAACTATTCAAATGATGGAGAGTAGCCAAAAAACAAGGTGTTCTGACTACAATCGTGAAAAATCAACAATTAAGTGTCCATTGATCTATGTATAAAGATCAGAAAAATGAAGACGTACACAAATACCCAAACACAACACAAATGTATATAGTAGCTGAATATAGGTACCGGTATACATATTATAGAAATGGAATGATGGTACGACATTTTGTTACAGCATGACATTCATGCACTTGTCAGGCTTTAAAACTCTAGAATATCTGCAAGCATGCATCTGATTTACAACCATCTATTTCCATAACTTGAGGTGATTTTATATTTCAGTGTATCCGGGCATCGAGTCATAAGTTACCCGGGTTCTGCGGTCTACACAGCAAGTAAACACGCAGTGACAGCTCTCACTGAGGCGCTAAGGAAGGAGCTGGTTGCTCTTAAGAGTCGCATCAGAGTCACGGTGAGGGATGGTTACTACACCCCAAAGTGTGGACTCTCATCTCTACCCCTAATCATGTAATCACAATAGTTGAGCAAATGCTCTGCGAGGTGACTCTTCAATATCAAATTGTCCCCTAAAGCGTCAATCTAGATCCAAGGCAACAATTAAGTCTGCTTTCCCCAAACCAGCCCCCATCTCTGACCCCAGACTATCTGAGACATCCCATATTACGAGTAGTCCCCCACAGGCTTCGCCCATCATGCCGACGTAGGAATTTCATATCAGGGGCAATGAGCCCAATGAGTATGCACATTCACTCGCTGAGGCGGCATATAAATGATAAAGTCGAGTACAAGCGCTCAGGTGTTGATAGTTTCACCAATTATTAATATAGCCTAAATCGAAATTGATATAATAAACCTTTATAAGTCTCTGCAGCCAGCGCTGTTTCCTTATGACACTGAATAACACTCACTTGATTATAATACATTGAAATTTAAAATTATCAATTAACAAAACTTCTAAAATATAACCTACTATAACCATATAATTGGTTTCTAAAAACACGTGTCGACCATCGCCATACACATATGACAATCTCATCCGTTAAACCCCTTGGAATCACATCTGTGTACTACATAGTTGACTTATTTTACTTATTACAGTTATTGTGATAGATAATCAGAAGAAAGTGAAGCATCCCTATTCCCTTTATGAGTGACTTTTCTGTCCGTCCATCTGTCTTGTTCGTCAGCCCACTACATAGTCTAGTCCGCAGGAAGCATTTATGTAAACCAGGCACCTCTACCAACAAAGGAACCTAAGCTCTGGAGGAAAACATATTATACATTTTTGTATCCCCCTTTGATAATGATTATTCATGTATGCGATATCAATTTTGAGTTTGACTGACCATGCATAGATATCAGAATAACATTCAATTGTAAATTTGGTTTTACTCATTTGCTAATTTAAGAATTGAAGCTCGTCCCCAGCTTAGCAACGAATGGAATGGATTTATAAAATTGTGAAGTTCAATCTAAGCCGGCGTAATTAAAATATTTTATTTTATCTTTATTTTATTTAGGTCGGACAATGTTGTTAATAGGCTTTGTAAAGTTTCTGTTTGTATAAGTAACTACAGCAAAGGAATACACATAATATTGTATTTTAAACCTACTGGCAAGGTATGCCCTAATGACAATGTTATTTTCAGAGCATCAGCCCTGGACTGGTTAAGACTGATATATTCGAGAGTGCAGGATTTCCAAAGAGTGTGGATTTGTTTAAAATGCGTCCCTACCTAGAAGCAAAGGATATCGCCGACGCTCTCATTTATGTCCTGGGCGCCCCATCAACTGTGCAGGTAAAGTGAAGAGGCCTAGAGAAGAGTGTTGTGTTCAATATCGTTCATCTATGTAGCCAGTGGCGGGTTTTACGGTGTGTTTGGTGTGAGAACTGCACACCTGATCAGCCAGGAAAAAAACCTTACAAACTTAAATTTATATAGTACACTGTAAAAAAAGATCTGGTTTGTTTACCTATCCTGGAGGGTGGAGCTTGGGTTTCAAGACCAGGATTGAGAAAATCCACAATCCATTGGTGGGCCAAAATTATATACCCATGGTAAAGCATAAGTTATGTCCATGTTTATTTTAGTACAATCCATGTATTCACGTAATTCCTCATCCATGGATTGTAGATTTACTCTATGACACTTACAAAATACACACCCATTGGCTTGCTAACAAAACTCGTCCTAGGTACAGAAATTTACACACATGTCTTTTTTATTTCACTATCCATGGAAAATGCTTAATAATTAATCCTTGGGTTTTGAATTTTAACTATTCAAAATAGTATTTAAACCAATCCACTAGGCTACTTAAAACATTAATTTAGGATGTGTATATTTATTGCTCCATGTTCTTTAGATCACCACCCAATGGATAGGCGTATTATATCAATCATGGGTTGATAATTTTAACCATCCATGACACATCAAAGCTATATCCGCTGGCCATTGAAATCATTGACCTGGATGCTCATAAACGTGGGTTTGAATTAAATAAATTATCCATGGGATATACTTATTTATTAATCCATGTCTTGTCAATTTTGACTATTCAAAATAGTATTTAAAACAATCCACAGGACTACTTAAATTATTAACTCGAGATATGTTTATTTAAAGCTCCATGTTACTTTTATCACCACCCAATGGATAGGCGTATTATATCAATCATGGGTTGATAATTTAAACCATCCATTACACATCAAAAGCTGTATCCACTGGAACATTGAAATCATTGACCCTGGGTAAACCTTAAACGCGGGTTTGAATTAAATTAAATTACCCTTGGGATATACATATTTATTAATCCATGTCTCGTCTATTTTAACTATTCAAAATAGTATTTAAAACAATCCACTGGGCTACTTAAATTATTAACTCAAGATATGTTTATTTATAGGTCCATGCACTTTAAATTCACCACCCAATGGATAGGTGTATTATATCAATCAAGGGCTGATAATTTTAACCATCCATTACACATCAAAAGCTATATCCGCTGGAGCGTTGAAATCATTGACCCTGAGTTTTCATATATCCTCCAGGACTGGTTTGCATTAAATCTGTGAAAAAACAAAAATGTTTAGTAACAATCAAGATGTATCCTCAGGCTGGTCAGCATTAGATCTGGAAAAAATATGGTTTAATATCAATCAAGGAGTAACAGAGGGTAACAGCTCTCTCCTCTAAGGCTTGTTTGCATTAGATCTGGAAAAAATATGTTTTAATATCAATCAAGGAGTATCAAATGGTAACAGCACTCTCCTCTAAGGCTGGTCAGCATTAGATCTGGAAAAAATATGGTTTAATATCAATCAAGGAGTATCAAATGGTAACAGCTCTCTCCTCTAAGGCTGGTCAGCATTAGATCTGGAAAAATATGGTTTAATATCAATCAAGGTGTAACAAATGGTAACAGCTGTCTCCTCTACGGCTGGTTTGCATTAGATCTGGGGGGGGGGGGGAAATTACCATTAGTTTATTCATTCACAAACAGGTTTCCACGGCTGCACTGCACTGTTAGTAAGGCGATGTCCATGCTTCCTTACTATAATCTTCGATTCCGGGTTAATCAACGATATGGAAGTCAGTCAATCAGTCTCCAATACAATATGATGACATTAAATCTGAAACAAACAAAGTTGTTATCTTATAGCAACAATCCTGTCATGTGTTTCTGCTTGTTTGTAATAAATCTGAAACAGACAAAAAGAGTAATTAGCAATAATTATGTAAACAATGGATCGTTTTTCACCAAGCTTTTCTTAAATTAACGATGACCGATGAGGTTATATTAGAAATCTTGAAACATTGCTTTGCGGCCGCTTGCATCGGTCCGCCCTTACAAAGTGAACTGAGTGAGCTGACTGCCTGGCTCTGACTGACACGGTCGTAGTCGCCACGCAGTCGCAAGCACGTAGAATGAACTTCGGATTTCGTCTGTCTGCCTCCCACCCCCACCCCTCCTTTCTAGGTAGCAATGAATGGGCACACCAACCGGGCGTGTAATTTATTCTTGAATAGAACATGAGTTGTGGTATGGCACAGATGTACTATCCACTATGACCCTAAGAAAACTTGTCACCATTGGTATTATTTTCGAGTTATAGGTACAATCGGCAAAACTCTGCTGTAAGAAATAACATCTCCGGAGATGTTCTTTCTGCCCCGTGACCTTGGAGGATTTTAGTAAAAACAAATATTTAGCATAACTAACGAACGCGTCAACTATTATGTGAACCACCATATTTTGTTTTTGCAGTTACTCAGTGGTTCGGTCAAAATATGCTGATTAGTGAATACCGAGATGGGGTGTGTTTTGGAATGCATATATTTCGTGTTTGTTTTGAGTGTATATTAAATTGTGCACAGTTTAAAGACACGATTTTCTAAAGGGGCGTATTCGATTGGAACGATGTCCTAGTCTAATATATGTGTGCATGGAACAAAAATAAGCAGATGAAAGCCATTTCCCCAAAAAACTATTTTCGTCAGGATCAAAAAGCTTAAAAAATCGTGTAAAATCACAGTTACAAGACAAAAAAATTCAAACTGTTATTTGTTATGTTATGCTATATTGTATGGTAAAAAATATTTTTAGGTGTAATAGCCCTTTTAGTGCTAGGTTAACGTGGTAAATAATAACAACAATAATAATTTCTTGCTTGATGCTTTCACAGCCCGAAATATTAGAGAAATTAAATATTTTACGAGTCATTTCGCTGTGTTCGTTTTTATTAAATTACCTGACGTTTCGATACGACTGTGCGTATCATCATCTGAGGCAACACTGAAAAAATTTACATTTGAGATTGTTTTTGTTGAATTCTTTTGCTTCTTCTTTGGCTCTGATTGTCATTGTCCAAAGATCTGACTTCCTTGATGCTGCTGCTGCTGTTGTTGTTGTTGTGGCAGTGGTGGTGGTGGTTGTTGTTGTTGTTGCTGCTGTTGTCGATTGAAATTGCCAAGCACCCCAATAATTTTAATGGGGATATTGGTGGTTTTAAATTAAGCAAAACATGGATTCCGATGATAGGGAAACTACTCTCAAGAAGACAACATCAACAACAACAACAACAACAACAACAACAACAACCACCACTGCCACAACAACAACAGCAGCAGCAGCAGCAGCATCAAGGAAGTCAGATCTTTGGACAATGACAATCAGAGCCAAAGAAGAAGCAAAAGAATTCAACAAAAACAATCTCAAATATAAATTTTTTCAGTGTTGCCTCAGATGATGATACGCACAGTCGTATTGAAACGTCAGGTAATTAAATAAAAACCAACACAGCGAAATGACTCGTAAAATATTTTATTTCTCTAATAATAATAATAATAATCAAAATTGATCAATTATACCAATATTTTTTCGTGCGAAACGTACCCAGGGTGCAATGAATGCCAACATTACCATTTATAGTGAACATCAATGAGATTATGCCACCAACCAATTATTTCAAATTTTTGTTTAGCTCGTCTTTTAATACAAAGTTTGTACATAAAAATTAAAAAAAAAATGTTTGACAAACTCTGCAGTCTAGGCCTATATATTTTACGGAAATTCTAGTGGTAGGGCATTAAAACTCCAATCCTCATACAACAGTAATTGTCAACCCCTTGCATGTTTGATAAAACATGAGCGTCAATTTACAAATAATGTATCCCCATTATTTTCAAATGAGACTTATTATTACAAAGGTTCTGATTTAATCCGGCTTTGAAGCACTTTGCAATCCTTATGCTTGAATGGTTCTTGGGTGTTTTTTTAAAATCGTTACAAAAACTCTAGTGTAACCTACGTTTGAATTGTTGTATTGTATGCAACAACACTAGGAGCATCAGTGTTGATTCGACTTTAAAATAAAAATCTATTCATTGCACACAATATACAAGATTTCACTATTTATTTTTTAGCAATCAAACCATTGAGGTAATTTGAAATAAAATAGTTGTTAGCCTACCTATTCAGAATATGAGTAGAAATAATCAAGTGTGTAGAATTCAGCTAACTCTCTTCCTTTACAAACACGTAAACGGCGTATTTCGTTTTCCTTCCCGCATGTTAGAAGTAATTCTATTGGGTTGCATTTTTAACCGAAAGAAAAATTACAATCTAAATTAATTTATTCGCAATAAGCATGCGCAAAATCCTACTTTATACTGACAGACATTTAAAGTAGGTAATACACCGTACATACAATTAATGTAATCACAGATTTGGCATCTAAAACACAACATGCAAATTGTACTGTGAGCATCATGCACCCTTTATTTATTTTGCTTTTATTGCCGAAAATGGGTTTGAGTTGTTGGACGTACTTTGTAACCAGGGCCTAGTTGGCTTCGGCTTTGTCCCTTCTGTGAAAAATATTACGGACGCCCATGCTCTTCAGGAATTCGAGTTAGGATTATTGTGAAGGGATGTCCGGGGACTGTTTGAAGAGGACTCAATCCCTTACATTTGCATAAACGACTGAGGAAAACCTCGGACAAAACCTTCAGTCAGGATTGCTGGTCTCGACGGTATTTGAACCCGAGACCTCCGATCAGAGTTGCACGCCAACACTGTCGTAGATAATAAGTATTGATTGATATCAATTCTAGCAAAATATGCACCGACTAGGCACCTGCCCCTATTACCATTGTTACGTGCCCGTGCACTCACGATTTAATTTACAAATGTACTTTAAAGGGGCTAATAAGTCAACAAATTATTTTTTACCACATGATCTATCTATAGCACAATACTACACTAAAATAACAGTTTAAAAAATTATATCTTGTAACTGTGATTTAACACGAATTTTTAAATTATTTTGATCCAGAAATTTGCAAATATTGTTGTTATGGGAAATTTCTAAATCGGCTTATCCTGCTTCCTTTTTTGGGCCACATAGATACTAGAGCATAATACCAATCTAAAATGCTAATTTTTTACATCGTGTCTTGAAACTGTGCCCAAATATACCCTCAAACACGCAAAAATATGCATTCCAAAATCACACCCCATCTTGGTAATCAGCATATTTTGACCGAACTACTTGCCCAAATTACAAAACAAATATAGAGAATTTACAGAAAAGGCTGTAGAGTACGTCAATAATGGCCGATATTTTTTTGGATCAAAATCCTCCAAGGTCACGGGGCATAAAGATCGTCCCCATGTTATTTCTTATGGGAGATTTATGCTGATGGGATCTAGCTCGAAATATGTCATGTTTGACAATTTTTTGGGAGTTCATGGTGGCCCCAATAATTTTTCTGCTGGTTAGCCTGAATGAAATATATTTTTTGAGTTTAGCGGTTAAATATAATATATAAATATAATAGGGTTTATAGATTACGAAAAAAATAGGGTAACGTTTCCCATGATGGGAATTCAAGGGCAAGCTGTTTATCAACCGTTAGATTTATTGACAAGTATGGAGTTCGTCAAGTCTACGACGTACTATTTGAATGGACGTGCTACCTCAATTTAAATTATCCGTGTGATCTAATAAAGTTATTTAGTCTATTTATTTTATTGAAAATATTAATGTTAAATTTATATTGCGTAATGTGTATTTAAATCAGTCCAAGCCGTTCACGATGCAAATGCAAAAATGTTTTGCACTACCGAATCACGTGCTCACAAATTCCAGTGGTCTAGACGTTCTGACCGATCTTCTTCGCTTTGACGAGGGGAGACGACAAAGAATTTGTAAATTTCTAATTAGAGTCTGGCCGTTGGATACAATAGCGCAACTCTGAATCGAGAAGTTGTCGATTCGATACCAGCCATAGACAATCCCGACTTGAAATATTATCCCATGGTTATACTCACTTATAGACAAATGTTGGGAATAAATCTTAGTAGACCTTGGACATTCCTTCATAACTATAGGCCTGGCCTAGGCCTATAAGGTACCAAAACCTGGGTCCAGATTTATTTATTTATTTATTTTTTATTTTGTATTTTTAATTATTATTATATTATTATTATTATTATTATTATTATTATTATTACTTTATTTTAGTTTTAATTTTTTAATTTTTTAATTTATTTATTTATGTATTTATATATTTATTATAATTATTATTTATATTTATTTATTTATTTATTATTTAAATACAACAGTTAATATACAAACAGTTTACATTAGATCATACCACAAACACAAAAACTTGTAAATAAAAGCCAACCCTTTTTAAAACGCTAATATAATTATTCAAATATCAATCAATCAATCAATCAATCCATCGTAAATACACTTTAAAAAATCATGCTTGGCAAATGATTATTTATTTTTTCTGGTTTATGTTTGATTGTATTAGAAAAGTGCTATCAGTTTACATTTTGTGTTTTGTTTTTTTATTATTGAATATTGTTCTGTTTATGAAACCATTTTGCCAAACATGATTTGAAGGAATGATCGTACCCCAACCAAATTTGGCATGTGTTGTCAGGAACCTATAAATACCCCTGAATTTGATAGTTTTCAAATTCACATCACGTTTTATGACGGCTGGGTAACACCTCAAAATCACCCCAACACCCCTGTATAAGGTGCCTGAGTGTGTAGCGCACCGCGGCTTGGCTGCGGCGCCCTAACGGGCACCTAGATAGTATAAAAAATATTAATGTTTCTTGTTCTATCCCGGGATAAACATACGTGGGATATAAGCGGATAAGAAGCGGATATAAGCAATCGACAATATTTAGGTTTTTTTATTCCCAGGGCATAGAGGGATAAGTCTTCATGAATTAGATTTGGAATCATCCTGTGCTTATCCCACATAATTCTGCCCATACCACGATTAAATATACATTCACCGGAGCCCTGAAGAGGGTCACACTGGATAAAACTGATGTGTACAATAATACTGCGGACAGGGGCGAAAACAAGTTGAGTACTCAAGGGCATTTTTTATATTAATTATTATGATTCAATGTTTGGGAAACTTCAGACTGTTAAAGGCTTAGTTACGTAATATAATCTAGCTAGACAGCTACTTCTAATAATAAAAAAATACCAAACGAGTCCTACAAAACTTGGACTATTCTTATTATTGACCAATCCATTACTATACATTAGATTATTCTACTTCCTAGGCATTGGTCTAATTATAAAAAAGTTGATATCTTTCTCGTTACTTTAATTTAGAAAATGGTTAACCTTTTCTTGCAGATGAACTAAAATAAGTAGGCTATGTATTGTGAGAAGGGATTTTTTTTTAAATATACTATTATTCTAGTACTACCTGTGAATGGTTTTGAATTTACAACACATTTTTGAGAGTATAAAACTCAACTCGAGTTTGTCGTGTTGTGTTTGACCGGACTATGCAGTAAGAGCGGGCAATCCAATTTTCTTTCAGTTCAATAAAATAGGGAATTTTAATGAAAACCGCACTACAGGTCTAAGATTACTGATAACGAAGTTATGGTGAGCGACGAAATGTTGTTCATGGTTGTTTATTTTTGCTTTGTTTCCCTTATTTTTGTAGGTTTTTTCATAATTATTATGTGTTACAATATGATTGTGATTATATTGATCATATGCTAATTTCTGCCTCAATTGACTTGTAACTGGACTGGAGTAACGCATTTTGTTTTAGGATCCTGATACAAAGCTGTGATCAGTTTGATGTATATAATCATAGTTATAATTAACGTGAAGGTTCTTTTTTGCTCAGGTGTTTTCAAGATTAGAACACAATAATGAAGATTCGTGTTCGGTGTTTTCTTCCGCGAAAGTTTGGTATTCCCTGATAGTCTATGCTGTGCAGAAAACCTCATATTAGTTTTAGTGGGATCGTCTAATAATAAATATTGTTTTATTTTGGTGTTTTTATATAATATGTTAATGTTTTTCTTTTTCCTTTCTTTTTCTCTTATTTCTATTCCTCATGCGTTTTTAAATGTTGACTTTCAACAATCGAAAAACTTTGAATGTGATAGTGACGGATGAACTGTATTTAATCGATTCGGAAAAAAGTGGTACTCTTGCTCTTGCCCCCCTTTGCTAGGACAGAATGGTTTCTCTGCCGCGTTGTCGCCTTGTACAATAATGCTCTTGAGACGAGTTTAGGCGCTCAGCTTTCTGTTTTTTTTTTCGGGTAAACGGTTTATAACACCTTCATCAAATTTCACACCTACGTTAATAGACAATACATCTATGGTATCTAGTACGTGTATTCCCAAATTAATTAATTGATTTTGAATTAAAAAGTTGAAATCACCGTAATTTACTCAATTTTGGTCATTTTTGGGAATTTATTCCAAGTGTACAAATTTTTTCACGCACATTTGCATACTGGATGACAACGTTTAATTAAGTCAATGTGAACACGCACACGCAGGATAATTTGTATTTATCGTAAGATAAACGGTTTGGTGCGTATTTGGACTTCTGTCTTGATGGATCTTTAAGACTTATTTTGCAACCAAGTGCGGATATCAATATAGAAGTAGTTTATTAACATTCATGCAATATTTGATAATGAGATTACCAACTGTTTAGCAGAAATCATCAACACTCGAGTGCGCGCGTTTGAGTTGGGGCCATGTTTCAGGTTCAGGATAAAATGCGTTTTACAAGAGAGACAGGAAGTTTATAGTTTATACTGCATGTATTGATAATATTAATATAATTAATTTATTACTCGTTTAATGTTTTATTGATGTTATGTCATATAATTTTTTCTCATTTAATGTTTGTTCCAGTGTTTAATTAGTTTATTATAATAATATGTAGTTGTTAGATAGTAGTAATTAGTTAATGATTGATGGCAAAGCCTACTGTGTGGTGTGGGTCCACGCTCTAATCTCTTGCTTTCAGCAATATGTATTGTCTGTATTCGATTTTGAGCTTCTTATAGTTTCATGTACGAATGAGAGTATGCTTCAAATTCACCACTTCCTACAAAGCGTGATTTTTTTATAGAGCTGAGCGCGTCGTGAGTCACACGTGAGTGTGAGATAAGTCGTGAGTGATTAAAAATATACATAACTCACGCGTCAATGGTGACACGCGTGATTGTGGGTGTCACGTTCAATTACGGAAAAATGAGTTTTTTTAGGGATGATGTTTTTGACATAGTTATATGCACAATGTTTTTTACATGTGGTATATACCAAACTGAAACTTATGCCTGAACAACTTTTAATTTCTTGCTCCTGACCGCGTTCAACCCTTGGCCAGTTGGTCTTCTCATCAATGAAGGTATTTTTAGATATATCTTTGTTTGGTAATTGTCGGTTTCCGGTCAGGTAAGAGTCTCCAGGAATTCGATGGTGAGGCGACTATGTGGCGACGGATGACAAGCTACCCAAAGATAGAACTGCTAAAAGGCATGAATATTGAATATGTATGGGTGTGTGAGGGAATATTAAATTATTAGCATGAGTGTGCGTGATTAGAGAATGTGTGACACTCACGCGCTAATTATTACCAGGGAATCAGTCACTTCTTTAACATTTTACATTCTGTTAATTTTTAATGCTGGTACATTCTCTTCCCGAACCGTCAAATTGAAGAAAATCGTAGAACGCAAAATATTTATTAAAGGCACAAAAAAACAACTCATTCCTTGGTCACAGGTAATTCCACACTTTTATTTTTTATTTTTGCCCCATATAAATAGCATTTGTTTATTTATTAATATTATGTAATATATTTTCCATGGAGGTCGCCATTATGGGAGTCAGTGGCGTATCGAGAGGGAAGGGAGAAGCTTCAAGTAATAAGTTGTTGAAGCTTCAAGCAATAAGGTTTATCTTAGGAGTTAGTGTCATAATAAGGTCATAACACCCCCCATTCTTCACCATCCCAGTTATGTACCACCCTCACGTCACCACTCTGAATAAAGAGATATATGTTCTAGAGCTAATTTGTATATAATAGGTGGTCCTAGCTCGTCGGTCCGAGTGCTATCTTTGGTTTTATAATGTAAATACCCACACATGGGTGGCAAAATTATTTTTGTCAACAAGTATATAATTATAACCTATGCCTGGATGCGTAAATAGGATTATCCACTAGATATGTAATATAATAATTGGGGATAGTGAAGAATGTTTAAACTGTATTGCTAATATTATTTATCCATGGGTGGTGAAATTATCTTTGTCAAGTATATAACCTACGCCAGGATGCGTAAATACGACCATCCAATGGATATGTCAAACTTGAATGATGGGTAGTGATTTATATTCAAGTTGTATAGAAAAAATTACTTATCCTTATGAAGTTTTAGTATAATCCGGGTAGTTGAAAAAACCACATAGTCGAGGTATATTAGATTATCCAATGGGTTAGTTATTTTTCTTGTACATAGTTGATTATTAAATATATAATGGGTGTACATTTGCATGTATCTAATGGATTGCGTTTTATAAAATATGTATACTTGGACACATGTTTGGTTTTTATCTATCCAGGAGTAACTTTTTTACCCGTCCTTGGATAGTGTTATTCTTCAATTTTTTTTACAGTGTATGAGTGAAACTATATATAAATGGTAGCCTCGCATAAACTTGAACTTTGCCAGTTAAAGAAGTGCATTTGCTTGCAAACGAATTATCTGCTAGCTTAACATTAAGACAGTTGGCTGAGCTCGGGCTAAAGGTTTTACAATGTTAAAATATGTTGGACTTAAAAAAAAGCTTTAATGCCAAATCAAGCGAATATTCACATACATTATACATTATATTCTCTTTCGACCTCCAATGTTCATCTTTAAAAAAATGTTTCTTTAAGACGTTGTTTACAAAGTAAAAGTGCATGTTGCAATCAGAAAACGTTTCAACAACTCAAATAATTATTTTTCTCCAACGCAACATTGGTACAAACCTCCATTTACGGTCAGTTGATAAAAACAACTATGCAATATTTTGAAAATGTGCTCTTACAAATTGATTGATTGATTGATTGATTGATTGATTGATTGGATATTGCTTAACGTCTCATATTAGAGAGACTCTTCCAGAGACATGTTCATACCTATAATCTAACTTGACATGCTGGTACAGACCACAACCCCATCGACTTAGCTTCAAAGCGTCTCAGAATAATCTGCATCAAAACCTGGTTTGTCCAAGCTCACCAACCATTCATCCAATAGTGTGTTTGAGCGAAAATGGCTATCTCAAACTTTAATAATTATGTGTTTTGGATTCTTGTACTAACATACTCGATTTGTTTTAGGTGCACGAGTTGACTATAAAGCCAGTTGGAGAAGAAAATTAAAACGTACGATTGCAAATCGCAGGGAAAAAGAAGATGTACACACTCCTCAGGAAAAAATAAAAATACAAGTTATTATTACACATGTATTGATAAGCAACAGCAAAATAATTAAAATTACTTATCATATCAGACTGTCTACTTTTCTCTAGTCTAGTGCATTGTATTGTCTATGAGTTGACATATATACATATATCTGTAATTTATTATTTTATTTAACGTCTATCCTATTCAGTTAAAAAATTGATTAACAAAGGAGGACAACTAAATAAATCTACTTACATAGATGCACCAACAGTTTAACAAACAAACAACAGTTTAACAAAATATTTGAAATACTAATATTACAACAACAATGTATTAAAACACAATGATTTTGGTAACAAACTCAAAAAGGATAATAAATTCAATATTTTATGAACTAAATAAAAAGTGCCTTCCTGCCCATAGGGCAGGAAGGCTATGTAGGGCTCGTGTTGCCTGATCAAAGAGTTACCTATCTCTTACACTATCGTATTTACTTATTTTGTGTTAAGAAAAATCATATAAATAATTTATTTGAATGTACTTGGATTCGACGTTCACTGAAGGGGACTTACGCCGGTAAAAAACTCTCATTTGTACTGACTGACAAAAAATTGTTCATCAAACATTATTCCAGAAAACCTCTTCCCTTATGTATAACTGTACTAAAAAGGTGTGTGCCTTACTGCACGTCACGATCAATACATACTTAGCAGTTTCTCAACCATGTCAACAATGTTGTGAATAAAAGTGCAATTGCCTAACAATCTTAAGAAGAAAATGAGATACCTGCCAAGGTTGTTAGCTAGGCCTCGGATTCATAAGAAAGCACTATAGATAGATAAGTGAGAAGTGCTGGAGTTGATAGCGTACCTGACTATACCCAGTGCATCTGGAGCCACGCACAGTTGAATAACATCAGTGTTTCTTCATCAGTATCCTCTGTAAGAAATATTAAGCTATCTCTGTGAAATATGGAGCGATGGTCGGGTCGTGTTGCGATGGTAACTGGGGCCAGTTCGGGGATAGGAGCAGCAATTACCAAGAAGCTGGTCCTCATGGGGATGAAAGTCGTGGGGCTGGCGCGCAGAGTTGACAGAATAGAGGTGAGTTGGCTATGTTATTTGGTCCTCCAGGCCGATTATTATGACTGTTGCTGCCTATTCCAGTCGAACCCCTCCCCCATATGCAGATACGGCCTTAGAAGCACTCGCGGAAATGTCTTTCACGAATCCACTTTGCCCACTTTATTGTTTACCAACGAAAAGACGTATTGGCCCGAAAACTAATTAAATATCGACTTATGAATGAAAAGTAAAATAACATTATTTCCATCAGACGTTGAAAGTCGAGCTGACGTCAGCCCCCGGTCAGCTGTACCCAGTGAAGTGTGACGTGAGCCAAGAGGCCGACATCTTGGCCGCCTTTGACTGGGTCACTCAGAACCTGGGGGGCGTCGACGTCCTAGTCAACAACGCGGGCATCGGACGAGCAAAGGCAACGCTTACAGGTAGGCCAAAAAAAGTTCAATGTAGGGTTTTGACCATTAGAGGTATTTGGCAATAGGCACGCACGCAAAAGTGATGAAATTGGAGTAAAGTTGTGGCGATGGTGTAAGTTACTCTAAAAAATATTATAATTCTGTTTTTAGATGGACAAACAACTCAGAGAATGCAAGACATCTTTAACGTGAATGTCCTGGGCCTGAGTATCTGTACCCGCGAGGCTGTCAAGTCCATGAGGGCGCGAGGGGTGGACGACGGGCACATCATACACATCAACAGGTAGACAGAGATACAAATTCCTTAACTAAGGGTGCATTTTACATTTTACTACAATCTCCAATCTAAGTCCCAAAGTTTGACATTTTGACTGCCACTAGTCACTTAAGTATCAATTATTTTAAGTCGTGTCGAACGCAAAAGCAGAAAGCAGAAGTGGGACCACAAGAAGTACTTATCACTTGAGCACTGATTTTGGATGTTTCTTTGCAATACCTCAAACTTACACGTTCTTCGAAAGGAACCTACTTCCCTAAAAAGTTACCAACAAAACAACCTCTTTTTCTACACAATTTATGATAAAAACAAAAGTCTAACGAGTACCTATCCAATTACTAAGGAAGTACTGGAAGTGTCATCAAAATGTAGCATGTACGTCAGTAAAATTTAAAAGCCAGTGCCAATTGAGTTTGCAAGTTTAATGTTTCTCCTATTACAACAATGCTAACAACTTTTAAGGTGAAATTCGTTTTAAATTTCCACAAAGACAAAGTAGTAAGTTTCAATTTTGAAATAGTGTTGCAGGCCACAAGGTCGTGAATATTCCTGCCGTGGGGATATACGAAGCCAGCAAGCACGCTGTGACTGCACTCACAGAAGCTCTGCGCATAGAACTCGTCAACCTCAAGAGCCGGATCAGAGTCACGGTAAGACGCTCACACTCGGAGAGAAGTACTATCTGTAGAGGCCCTACCCTATAACTCAGAACGTTGGAGAGGGCAGAGACAGACGGAGACACTCGGACAATGTTTGTGCGAGCTTATACGGTTGTTTTAGTTGGCGCCATAAAGGTGCTGCTATGCCATGACATTGGCGTCATGGTAGGTGGCCGCCATGAAGGTTGCAGGGTGGAAACGAGTTTCTATCAGCACTTCCGTGACGTCACAGCCAAGATGGCAGCGCCCACAAATCTCCACTAAAACTACCTTATAGACATAACCATCATCATCCATCGTCGTTTCCTGATCATGACAGGGTCACTTCGGGGTTTGCAACCACATTGTTCCACTTCTTAAGTTCTTTTTATCCTCGCACAATCGTATCTCTCCACATCTTTCCCAGCTCTTCCCTCTTACATGTAGTTCTCAAACTATGGTATCCTTCCAACGCTTTCTTATTATTATGCATTATTATTTGTTTTCAATATGTCTGTACATACACATTGCTGGTGGCAAGAGTGTGTGTGTGTGCCTTACCTTACCACCGGTCTTGGCATCCCCCGTATTTTATTCCTCCTTCAATCCTCTTTTCATAAATGCTTCAGCCTCCAAAACTGAAATGTCAATGCTATTTTTACGAAGTCATGCATTCATGGTATCACTGGCCACTGGCCACACTAATGCTGGTTGTGCTATGTTTACAGAGCGTGAGTCCCGGCGCTGTGAGGACAGAGTTCCCGGTAGCAGACGGCAGAGTCTCCTCTATTGACTTCTTCGACAAGATTCCTTGTCAGGAGCCTGAAGATGTAGCTGAAGCTGTGTTGTTTGCTCTGGGCTGTCCCCCACATATGCAGGTTAGAACTTGGAAAGTGTCACCGTCTCTTTGTACCACATCAAGCTATGTTAACTCAACACTCCTTCACCTTTTCTGGAAGGTGGAACAAAAAGACGTTTTTGTACCAATTTTCCACATCCATCCCCCTATAAAGTTTGTTTGTAAAACTTGGTGTCCTGGATGGCTCCCGTTGAGAGAAAAGATGAAGAGGTCTGGGTGACAAATAAACAACAGCAACGTGGCTTCTGAAATATCGAAGTATTTACTAGGGTGTAATAAAATAGATGAAGTTCGTAGCAACAACAATGTTAGCTGCCATTTGCCAATTATTATTTAATGAATTTTACCTGTCCAAAGGGCAGGAAGGCTAATGCTGGGCAAATGTGGCCCTCTGTAGCCTGACACAGTGATAACAGATTTACAAGTTTAACAGTAGGCTACATGAAAGACAACAAGAGAACATGACATTTATAAAATTAGACAAATTGAAAGGCAAAAGGCGGATAAGGGTACTTGAAGCGGGGTAGCGGTCTGAAGGCTCGAGGACGCGAAACGAGGTCGTGAAGCTATTCCTGCGCTGCGTGAAGACGTTGCACGTAAGCCCCTGCGAGGGTGTCGAGTCGAGCGCTGATACCACCCAATGATTGAACTGTAGTTAGATTCATATGTATTTGGTCGTAGTGGATGTAAAATCTCCACTTGCCGTTAATTTCTCTTCACAACTCTCGCCTCATTGTTATTAAAGTTGTGAAAGATCCCTTTTCACTGCCAGACAATTTTTGGGGAGGATGACGTTTACAATCCTTATAAATAATAATAAATAAATAAATAAATTTTATTTAGAGTCTACCCACTCAGTTATGTAACTGATTTTCAGTGGGGGACTTTAAATCAAAGCGACCAAGCCAACCCTGCAGGCCCCGACGCAATCGACGAGTGAGCGATAACCAACCAAAGATCGATATTTTTAATAGGAAATATAGCAATCAGTGGTATGGACAGTGCGAACACCCGCGAATCAACGCCAGAATCAACAAGGCCGATTCAGAACAACTCTGAAATTTATTATGTGCTTCGTTGCTAGGACGGCTCCAAAGTCACCGTTTACAAACTCCTAAGACAAGAACTGATGGACTGAAGTCCAAATCAGAAGTTAAAAAACTTCTGACTTTAGCGGGAATCGAACCCTGGACCTTCTGCATTGGAAGCAGATATGCTAACCACAAGACCAACGTTAATAAATAATATTAATAACTCCATACAAAGATATCGAGAAAGACATCTCTCATTCAGTGGTGACTAGAATACCAATCCACATACAACTAGCTGCTTTTCAGATGGCAACTTTGTTAAACGGTGAGGGTTATCCCCGTCATCAAAGCTGTCATCAATTTTTAATTTTTTCACATGCTTCACGTACTGTTCAAACGTAAGCCTAACTTCATTCATTGATTGACATGTTGTGTTTTGTTTTCCCGGAAGTTGTGACGCCAATCCAATAGTGTTCCACAGACTCAATGTTTTTCTTGTTGAGATAGCATTTGTATAAGGAGTTCTCGATCTAATTGGAATATATTTTTCAGGTACACGAGCTAACCATCAGAGCTGTCGGAGAGGTTTTCTAGACTGAAACAATGAAGAACAAATTAACAAATGAATATAATATAGTAGAATAGAGATAATGTCAAAGCATGGACCAAGTAAAGAACAACCAAATAATTTAGCAATAGCTGTAACATTTATTTTACCATCATTCTCACCTCACCCTCCTCACTTCGCCACACAATATCATACAATAACAAAATCGGAAACTTAAAAATGTGTTTCTCCAGTTGAGAATTCAGTTTGATGCAGCAAATAAATAATGAACAGCTTCTTGAACAACAATATTTCACCTTTTAAAACTAAACAATTATTCAAAATCACAACAGAATTAGTAGAACACATTTAAACGTGCTATTATTAATTTAGAATCCACACAAATGATTAACTTAGAACGCTTCTCGTATCCGAACCAAATACCAAGTATTTATATATTTTTTTGAAAGAAGATAAAGTTATTTCTCGATTTGGATAGTCGGGAAACACTCCCGTAGGTGGAATTGTTAATATTTAATTTTTTTAATTTCTGGATTGTATTAAATATTAAGATAAAGTTAGTGAATATTTACCGTATCCAATGGTAATAAATGTTTTAATGTTTGATATGTGCAAGTGTTGCTTGCTTTAATCTTCTTCGCCAACTGGCATTACAGTCAACTCGTGCACCTATAACAAATGCCAGATGTTAGCATCTAACGAAAAACATTGCCCATTATGTTCAATGTTATTATACAGCGATCTTCTGCGACCGTTTACTTAGAGCACACGTAGTGTACTCTATTATCTGTGCTTAGAGTGTGCATTATTCCCTACAGGATGTTTCCTTCCGGGTGCCGCAGGTTAGATATTAGTTTGTACAATTTAAACGCCAGTAAAAATAAGAAAATAGAAACTATATAATAGGTAATTTTTCTAAATTGTACATTTACAAGAACTATTAAAACAGTATATAAAAGCGAAGTTTTTAAACAGACAAAAATTTTAAACTAGCATCTGCCTGCATACATAAATAATTACATACCAGTAATAATACCATTCTACTCGGGTAAACTTTATTAAATACTTTACAAATACTATATCAGTTTACCTGGACATTTGATGGGGTGCCTAGGACATAAATAAGAGCGTCGGCGACATCCTTTGCTTCCAGGTAGGGGCGCACTTTAAACATATCCGCATGCGATTGCAAGCCTGCACTCTCAAATATATCTGTCTTAACCATGCCTGGGCTGATGCTCTGAAATACACAAGTGTGGCATTATCATCACAACTACAAAAAACATTTTGTTTAACTGTTGTTGTACAAACTTATTACAAAAGAACATAAGTTGGGTTGTTTGTTTCGATTTTTTCCCCGGTATACCACACTGCCCTACTCAACCAACATTCTTTCTTTCTTTACTGTATTATTTGAAAGATAAGAGTATCTGATTTGTTTTGCTGTAAGTACCAAATTACCAATATATAACCAATGTTCACTAAAGTCTTTGTTTTTAAAGAAGCATGCATGTACTAGAAGATTAAGCTCATGGTTAAGCCACGGCCCACAGAAGTTAAGAAAACAATTGCATTTATAAAATTCCTTTTGAAAAATATTAAAATTTCATGCTTGTACTGAAAATGTTAAAAAGTTTTCTCAAATTTAAGTTGACAAATAATCATGTAAATTTAATTAAAATATCCCTTATGCGTGCTCAGTCTAAGTGAGTATACTTTAAATTTAAAAAGTCTATGACGTGTGTTGACTGCATGTTTGAACTGAAATCACATTAAAAACATCCAAATTTGCCAAACTTGCCAAAGTCTATGTAATAATAACATGATAAAGAAAAATTTGAAGTTGAGGTGTGGAGTAAAGGGGTGTTGTTGAATATTAATAAAATATAATTCACAATTGTTTCCCAGACAAATAGTTTGACTCCAAGGGAGATGGGTTTTAAACCAAGATAAGGAATGTGGATTTTGTCATATTAACCTCGAGTTTCATCTTCCACCACTCACCGTCTCAAATAGCAAAACAATAATTGAAACATAAACTTCAAGCAACGTACTCACCGTGACTCTGATGCGACTCTTAAGAGCAACCAGCTCCTTCCTTAGCGCCTCAGTGAGAGCTGTCACTGCGTGTTTACTTGCTGTGTAGACCGCAGAACCCGGGTAGCTGATGACTCGATGCCCGGATAAACTGAAATATAAGTGAACTTTATGTAATGGGAAACAGACTAGAAAAGAAGAAAAATTATCGTATACCGAAGCCTTCGTTAAACTAGATCAAGTCTGGCACAAGTCCTGCTGTGACGTGAAGGACGAAGGGTAAATAGAGACCGCACGACTTTTCCTCGTGGTCTCGACTTACTCCTATGTGACGTCACATCAGCTCTTGAGTCAGGCTCGACCACGTACAACGAAAGCCTTGAATATGCTCATTGGTTGACGGTTCTCTTTCTAAAACGTTGGGTAAGTAACTAATGGGAAGTGTGAATAAAAAGAATCCATGTATTTTAAGTATAACCACCATACAATAGTCCAATTTCCAAAATGGTATATTTATGCAACGTGTGATAGGCCTACATAGATTTTGTACCAAGTATTAAAAATATAATGCACACTTAAATGCCCACCTGTTGATGTGTATGATGTGCCCGTCGTCCACCCCTCGCGCCCTCATGGACTTGACAGCCTCGCGGGTGCAGATACAAAGACCAAGGACATTCACGTCAAACACATCTTTCATAGTATTTGTTGGGCTATCTGCAATGGATTCAACACCAATTATGATGATTATGGATAAAGAAATAGTAATTAAAAATAACGATAATATGGAGTTCCGCGTTACATTCCCAACGTTTCGCCTGCTCTGTAGTGGGCATTCTCAAGAGTGCTCCGGCCTCTGCTGAATTCGGCGTCGTGGCCGCGAGTGCGAGACGGTCAAAACGTCGGCGTATAGTGCAATACTTTATATTTAAAATAATTTTAACCGGGACGCGAAACTGTAGAATCTTATCTTACCCACAGCATTCCCATCTATACGTCCGATGCCCGCGTTGTTGACTAGGACGTCGACGCCCCCCAGGTTCTGAGTGACCCAGTCGAAGGCGGCCAAGATGTCGGCCTCTTGGCTCACGTCACACTTCACTGGGTACAGCTGACCGGGGGATGACGTCAGCTCAGCTTTCAACGCCTAATGACAAAAATGTTACCTTAACTAGGAAAACGCGTAAGTCCCGCCGCGTTGTTGGATGAGCGTAATTGGTGCATTGAGCTGCCATGTGTTATGCGAATTTTCTGTTGTTCTGTGGCAAAATCATTACTTTATTGAAATTTTTTAAAACTAAATAAAATTAAATAAAAACTAACTTTTTTTTTTTTTTTATTATTAATCGTAATTGTTTAAAAAAATCGTAAAATTGCGATTTTTATAAGAAATAATTTTCCGATTGCGCTCAAATTTAACACTAATATATTAATTCATAAAATTAAGGTTCTGCGAAAAAATCATTACAATCGGATAAAGCATGTAGGTGTTATAAGTCAAAGAATTGTTTAAAAAAAGAAAAAACCTGTAAAATTTCAATTTTCATGATAAATAATTTTTCAATTGCGCTCAAATTTCACTAGAATATCTTAATTCATAAAATAAAGGTTCTGTGCAAAAATCATTAAAATCGGATAAAGCATGTAGGTGTTATAAGTCGAAGAAATTTTTTAAAAATCGAAAAAAATCGTAAAATTGCGATTTTCATGAGAAAAAAAAATTTCGATTCCGTTTAAAAACGTGGCAGTTCTAAGTTCAGAGATTTCAAAGGCCTCCATAAAATTTAATCGCAATCGGAGTATCGGTTTAGCCGGAATCGTGTGGGAAAACAGACAAAAATACAAAAAAAAGAAAGAAAAAAAAATCCGGATTTTTTTCTCCAGTGTAGTAGAATGGAATCTTTGCTTCGCTCGCTACGCTCGCTACGCTCATCCAATTATTCGTAAGCCGGAAAAAATAACATGTTCAGGACATTCTGTGGGTACCGGCATTTTAAAATCATTACATTGTGTGGACTATTGGGAAAAAAAAAATTGAGACTAAAAATGTTACGTTAATTATTCGTAAGTCGAAAAAAATGAAGCATGTTCAGGACATTCTGTGGGCACCAACATTTTAAAATCATAACAGTGACTAGAGACTCACGGAAAGAATTTTCGAGACTAGTTATTGTTGTAGCAAAACCATCATAATAATTATATTATGATAGGGGGTGGAGGAGGGGAGGCACCCATGGAAATCATTCACAACACAACACATAGCAATTTGGTAAAGGTGTATCTTGTGGCCTGGTAGATCAGTTGGTTGAAGCGCTAGTGCTTGGTGCCGGAGGATCTGGATTAGAGCCCTTTTTACAACAATTACTATCAATAAGTAACTTTCTTAAAGCAGCTTTATGTTTAAAATCCATGTAAACAATGATTGTCTAAAAGTAAATTATTACAAAAATCATCCCCTTGGAGATCCAGATAAAAAAAACACAACTCACCTCCACCCTGTCAACTCTGCGCGCCAGCCCCACGACTTTCATCCCCTTGAGGACCAGCTCCTTGGCAATTGCTGCTCCTATCCCCGCGCTGGCCCCAGTTACCATCGCAACACGACCCGACCATCGCTCCATCTTAGCAGCTCGTTGATCTTACTATAACTCACCTCCCACCTTCAATTGTGCGCCTAGTCCACGACTTATCCCTGAGGACAGCTCTTGCAATTGCTGCTCATGGTGGCCCCAGTCACCATCCAAACTGACCGACATAGCTCCATTAGCAGCTCGTTGATCTACATAACTCACTCACCTGACAATCTGCGCGCCCCACGCTTTATCTTGATGGATCAGCTCCTTGAATGCTGCTCCACCCCCCTGGCCATTACATCGAACACGACCGACCATCGCTTCAATCTTACATGCTCGTTGATCTTACTATAACTCACCTCACTGTCAATCTGGCGCAGCCCACGACTTTCATCCCTGAGTACGCTGCCTTGGATTGCTGCTCTATCCCGCGCTCCCCAGTACCATCGCAACACGACCGACAATCGCTCCACTTAGCAGCTCGTTCTTCCATAAACTCACCTTCCACCTGTCAACTCTGCGCGCCAGCCCCAGACTTTTATCCCTTGAGGACCAGCTCTTCAATCTGCTCCTTCCCGCGCTTGCCCATTACATCGCAACACGACCACCAAGCTCAAATTTAGATCGTTATTTACTATAACTCACTCCACCCTGTCAACTCTGCGCGCCAGCCACGATTTCATCCTTGAGGACCAGTCTTGGCAATTGCTGCTCTATCCCCGCGCGCCCAGTACCATCGCAAACGACCCGACCATCGGTCCATCTTGCAAGCTCGTTGATTTACTATAACTCACCTCACCCTGTCAATCTGGCGCCAGCCACGATTTCATCCCTGAGACCAGCTCCTTGGAATTGCTGCTCCTATCCCGCGTGCCAGTACCAATCGCAAACGACCCGACACGCTCCATCTTTAGACGTACTTATACCCCATATCCATCCTCTTCTAGATTGTGGTCTGGTCTAAGGCACAAACTATCTTAGAAGTTACAAGTTTAAGCATTTCCTGCGTGAGCAGTTACCATCGCCACACGAAAGTCGTTATCTGTTCCCGAGATTAAACATTTTTATGTAAACAGACCAATTTAATATTTGATATTCCCTTCTCTTATAAATAGTAAAT
The DNA here is from genome assembly GCA_024449915.1 of Sweltsa coloradensis. Classification (NCBI taxonomy): domain Eukaryota; kingdom Metazoa; phylum Arthropoda; class Insecta; order Plecoptera; family Chloroperlidae; genus Sweltsa; species Sweltsa coloradensis. Next base: position 40,528 of record JAMZAV010003025.1, read on the forward strand.
GTGATGTGGCGAGCAATCAGTAGCTTTCATATTATGCTAGTTACGTGACCGTTGTGGTTTAACTATATTTATTACCCCCACAAATACAAAAATTTGTAAAAAAAAAAAAAAAAAAAAAAACGGCAGCCAAGTTCTCCATCAAAAGTCTGTGAGTGCTGTGAATGCTGTGAGATATTGAGATATTGGTATTATTGCCAAACGTTTCAATCTTTCTCCCAAGTTTCGCATTGATATTACATGAAAAAATTATTTTTTCATGTAATATTATTTAATTAATTTATTAATTTAATTTTAGTTACGAACTTAGCATAATGTGCTCACTCTACTGAGCCGATGAATGTAGCTAAATAACATTGGTTGACCTCTTTCAAATACTTTTTTTAAATCAATTTCGATTACCTAGCATCAACACAATGTATTTGAAAGAATGCAGATGCTTGGTAGTGGTGGGGGTAGTATGAATGCGCGGTAAAAGCAATGACGCCTTAGTGTATGAAAGAGAAATATATTTTACCAACACAAGCAAAAATTATCTGTGCTAGATCCACGCTGAGCCAGCGTGAATAGAGTTGACAAAGTTGTTATGTTGGTGAAAGAATTTCGAGCTATCTGCATTCTTTCCTTGGAACCACTATATCATTTATTAAATATTAATAGCATTAAATAGTTATTTATTAATCAAGATTAAAATAATATACATCCATTTCCCATACACAACTATAAAATTGTTCACAGTACCTAACCAGTTACTAACCTAATTGCCTAAAGAGCGTAACACCGGTAACACGTAGACCGACTTATACACATATAGCGGGCATTCTTCTAGATTGTGTTGGTTCTGAAGGACAACCTATGCTCTACGTAGTTCACAATCTCCAACAGTTTCCGTGGTGTAGCGGTTATCACATCTGCCTAACACGCAGAAGGTCCCCGGTTCGATCCCGGGCGGAAACATTTTTTTTACAACATGACATTAATAAGGATGAGAGAGTGAGAGAGGGGAACATCGAATATTCTTATTCCATTTTGCTGTGGGCTACTTCTCGATTACTAAGATATTTTTATTCCTACGCTCTGTATGCTCTGTACTACATAATAGTGGGCACTTTGTGCATTCTGAAATTCACAACATTACACTTCCAGAATATAAAAATAAGACGATATTGCTTTCACTACAAAAGAAAATCAGTTACGTATAATAACTAGGAAAACGCTTAAGTCCCGCCGCGTTGTTGGATGAGCGTAATTGGTGCATTGAGCTGCCATGTGTAACGCGGATTTTCTGTTGTTCTGTGAAAAAATTATTGCTAAGTCGAAGATTTTTTTAAATTAAATTAAATAAAATAAAAAATTTACTTAATTTTTTTAATAAATCGTAATTTTAAAAAAATAAAAAAATCGTAAAATTGCAATTTTCATAAGAAATAATTATTTGATTGCGCTCAAATTTAACACGAGTATATAAATTGATGAAATTAAGGTTCTGTTAAAAAATCATTACAATCGGATAAAGCGTGTAGGTGTTATAAGTCGAAGAAATTTTTAAAAAATCGAAAAAAATCGTAAAATTGCGTTTTTTATAAGAAAAAATTTCCCGATTGCGCTCAAAACCGTGGCAGTTCTAAGTTCAGAGATTTCGAAGACATCCATAAAATTTCATCGCAATCGGAGTATCGGTTTAGCCGGAATCGTGTTAACAAACACACAAAAATACAAAAAAAAAAAAAAAGAAAAAAAAAACAAAAAAAACATTCCGGATTTTTTTCTCCAGTGTAGTGAAATGGAATCTTCGCTTCGCTCGCTACGCTCGCTACGCTCATCCAATTATCGATATATTACGTTAATAATTATTGAAGTATAGTTTTGAGGAAATGTCTAATGATGAACAACTGGGAAACTGTCACCAGGTTTATATAAAAAAAAAACATGCTGGGAACGAGAAACTTGTTCAATCAGATGTTTGGAATCGAAAACTTGTGCTCCGAAATGTAATATAACGAAATAGTACTTTTATATTTAATAGCACCATTACCATTAAAAATAGTATAATAAATAATAGTTTATTTATAGCATTGAGCACATTGTGAACATATGCTCAATGCTAGTACCGAATAATGGGTCCGATCAATCTGGTTGCTGTACAAGCCGGCCTCAAAATTGTCGGTGCAAGTACACCGATATAATGACATTGCAGTAAATCGGAAATTGCCATTATCTCAAAAGAACTTTACACCATCTGTCCATATTGTCTCAGTTATCTTCCATGAGATAAACGATCTGGTTCATGTGTAAGTAAAACAACTGTTGATGTTTTTTATTAGTTGAGAAGACCCGACGAAGGTCACGACGAGTTGATATAAGACGACAGCTTGAAGGTTGGACACCACGTGCGAGTTAGATCTCGTAAAGTGACAACACTTGTGCGACGATGCAGCGATGGTCGGGTCGTGTTGCGATGGTAACTGGGGCCAGCGCGGGGATAGGAGCAGCAATTGCCAAGGAGCTGGTTCTCAAGGGGATGAAAGTCATGGGGCTTGCATGCAGAATTGACAGGGTGGAGGTGAGTTATATATTATACGGCTTTTATATGGAGCGTGGTCTTTTGATGATTTTTTGGCTATCGCGATTTAAAGCACATCCAGAGCTGGTTCGAGGGATGAAGTCGTGTGGGTGGCGCGCAAGTTGACAGCGTGATGAGTAACTCGAAACACGAGCTCGTAAGATACGATTCTTCGGTGCAGTACATGGCCATCGCCGGGGCTATGTCAGACAATTCACAAGTACTATTTTGAAAAACAAGTACTTGGGATGCGCGACAGTGTTAGACAGGGTTGGGTTATTATAGTAAGTCAACAGCTGCTTGGACGTGGTCGGCTTCGTGGTACTGGGCCAAGGCGCGGGATAAGAGCAGCAATTTCAAGGGCGGTCCTCAGGGGAAAAGCGGGGCTGGCGCGCAGATGTTAGGTGGAGGTGATATGTAAGATCAAGAGCTGCTAAGAGAGCGATGTCTGTGTTGCGTGTAACTGGGGCCAGCGCGGGGATAGGAGCAGCAATTGCCAAGGAGCTGGTCCTCAAGGGATGAAAGTCGTGGGGCTGGCGCGCAGAGTTTGACAGGGTGGAGGTGAGTTATAGTAAGATCAACGAGCTGCTAAGATGGAGCGATGGTCGGGTCGTGTTGCGATGGTAACTGGGGCCAGCGCGGGGATAGGAACAGCAATAGGGAACTGCCCTGGTTTCAAATATATCTTACACGATTAGTAATTTGTAATATTCAATTAATAAACATCGCAATTAAAATAAACTATAAAAAATAAAATCTGTGGATTCTATGATGTTCAAATTCCTGGGTTTTTGACTTCCGCACAAAGAACTTAAGTACGCGCTCTTTTGGTTGTGACGTCATCGTGAGGTGAGGAGGGGAAGCTGATTGGCAGAACTGTCAGCTCGCCGCCTAGGCAAACCTCACGATGACGTCACGCCCACCTGCAATGTCGCATGGCCGTTTTTCCGGCGCGAAAGCCCGGTTCAAATTTTTCCTCGCTCACAGTTAAGCGCTAATAAAAGCCGGAAGCCAAAAATAGCTTTACTGGTCGGTATTGAGGTTATAAGTAGGGACATATTCAAATTTAGTAATGCAGGAGAGTTCCCTATTGCCAAGGAGCTGGTTCTCAAGGGGATGAAAGTCATGGGGCTTGCATGCAGAATTGACAGGGTGGAGGTGAGTTGATTATTTATACGTGCATTTTATATCCTGCACGCCGTTCATTTTGATGATTTTTTTGCTTAATTTCTCTATTAATGCACTCAGGCTATTCGAGACGATGAGTGGTGATGAGGTGGCGAAATAACATGCCTTATGCGGAACTCGAACCCACATCCTCGTAGAGCCATACGCTTTGGACCAGTACATCCTATCTGCCGGGCCAGCTATTTTCTACAATTCACATACTTATTTTGATAAAACACAATGTACTACAGCATGCAGACAACAGGTTTTAATAAACAAATCTTGGTTAATTATTCTAACTCTTCTGTTTGTAAAGGCGTTGAAAGTCGAGCTGACGTCAGCCCCCGGTCAGCTGTACCCAGTGAAGTGTGACGTGAGCCAAGAGGCCGACATCTTGGCCGCCTTCGACTGGGTCACTCAGAACCTGGGGGGCGTCGACGTCCTAGTCAACAACGCGGGCATCGGACGGACATCGTTAGGTCTTTTAGGTAAGCTGCTCTGTATGTTCGTCTAGATGCCAAGTATGAAGCATAAAGTGCATGTTGACTTTGCTAGACTTTACAGTCCTCTCAAATTGACAAAAAATACATATTTTATAGTTGCGCTCTTGAGTAAAAATCACTTAAGGGCAAGCTTTTATCTTGCTTCTAGTGGGCCAACTATTACTACCTGTATGCCAATTTTAGGGGTAAAACACTCTACTGGCACTCGGGAGGCCGAGGTTCGATACCCCGCTGAGATGACTTTTTAATTTCTGGATTGATTTCCATATAAAAATCAATGTGTTCATTATAGACAGTCCAACGGAACGATGGCGCCAAACGTTTGAAGTGAATGTCCTGGGCCTGAGTATCTGTACCCGCGAGGCTGTCAAGTCCATGAGGGCGCGAGGGGTGGACGACGGGCACATCATACACATCAACAGGTTAGTAGCAAGTGTTTAACCTATGCCAAGGCGAGTACAATAATACACTTGCGTGTATATATAATGAATATTATCCCAAAGCTTGCACTTTTCTATTAATAATATTGTATACCATCATGCCTGTCTTGTCTTCCTGAAGTGTTGCAGGCCACTACACCAGCCTCCTCAAGCTGCCTGGTAATGGGATGTACGCAGCCAGCAAGTGTGGAGTAACAGCCCTCACTGAGGCGTTCAGGCTGGAGCTAGTGAATCTGAAGAGTCGCATCCGAGTCACGGTTAGTCGCATTGCAGCCTCGAGATAAGCATTTCTTGTTAGTTAGTTAGTAAGTTAGTTTGTTTGTTGCAACTAAATTTAAGAGGGTATATAGGACATGCGTTTTAGCCACATTCCTAATCGCTCGGCTGACTGACACCACAAGTGTTTGGAGTTGTGAACAGTTGTCACGAAAGTGGAAATATAGGGCAATACTGTTACACTTTCCTAAAATTGGTTTTAAAACAATTATAAACAAATTAATTAATTTTCACGACATTTGATTTTGTTAAAAAGTATTACAAAATTTACTATATATCCGCGATTTTTTATGGCTGATTGTGAGAAAATAAAGTTTGAAAATCTACGACTGTATAGGGCTGTCCATGCATGTATGCTTTGTTGACAAAATTTGAAAAGTTTTATATACTTCGGATGCTTCTTGGCCGAGCGAATAGCTATTTGCCAACTGCCAATGAGGATGCGTGTGGGATGATCACGAATGTGCGGTCTAATCGCAAAGAAAAGTTGAGTGGGAACTTATCGGGTGGGCATGACGAATCCAGATTTATTTTTAAAACAGAAATAACAAATTATTTTTTAAATTTCTGGATTGTATAAAACTGCAGAGCACTTACCTCGCACAATGAGACTGAGAGACCAATTTCCCGCTTTCTTCCTTGCAAAGGGTTGTAAACGTCAATTAACTCTACAACTAATGTCTGTAAATGTCATCCAAGAGTCTTCACGAGACAGACATGTACAACGCTCTGGAGAAAAATTGAAACAACATACGAGAATTCTAAAATGCATATGACACAGATATTTTTATGCAGAACAATATACAACAAACATAATTGCTTATGTAATAAACCCTCCAAAGCGACGGGAGCAACCTCTTCTTGTTCCCGTTACGTCGACTTTATTCGTAACCATGGTGTATTATATAGTAGGGTTTATTATACAGAAATTATGTTTGTTATATGTTGTTCTGCATTAAAATATCTATGTCATGTGCATTTAAGAATTCATGTATGTTGTCGCAATTTTTCTCCAGAGGTGTACATCTTAATTTGAGTGCTTACGAGCGAGCCGTGTCCATGTCTGTCTCGAGAAGACTTGCCGAGCAGTGAGCAGGGTGCGATATGAGTGCTCTACAGAGGGTAATGATGGCACATTGAGTGGAGGTTAGGCCCATGTAGTACGTATTGGTGGTGGCTTTCTTGATTCGGTGCCTAGTTAATTACTAAACTCCTGCTCCAACTTCCAGAGCGTCAGCCCCGGCTCGGTGCGTACAGAGATCATGATCGCATCAGGCAGGGCGACTACTCTGGAGCCGTACGACCACATGCCCTGCCTGGACGCCAAGGACGTAGCAGACGCCGTGTTGTACGCGCTAGGCGCCCCTCCTCACGTGCAGGTCAGTGCTACTCGATAAGCAAAGAGAACTTGAAGGTAGAAATATCGGGTACATTGTTCAACACATTTACAAAGTGTTACATTCAAACCCTCAAATCTCCAAATAACCTATTTAAACACAAATATAATAATTTAAATTATATCCCCCATGGTTTCGAATGAAACAAATTGCAAATTGCAAGTTCTAATTGAAAATTAATAATTTAATGGGTATATAACATTACACGTAATAATATACTAGAGTTTTGCCAAGTTTAAATATTGTGTTATACCTGCCTAAACCACGAGAGCCGTGATCACCCAATTCAAATAAAATTCCAGATTGGCGATAAGATGTTTACACTTTCATCATCACACGAATGTGATCACACAGTTCTAGAATCAGATGGTTAAAGGAAAGGACTATATTGCCAACGTCCTTAATTGAATCTTAAAATTTGATTGGTATGGAGTTTGTTTATCTCATTCATTGTACTCGACATTTGAATTCTGCAATGTGACACAATTATGTCTGCACTATAACCTAGTGGTTTCACTCTCCCCTTCACACGCGAGAACCAGTTGATCGAAGTACCCCCTGTCCACGGCTTCCTCCACGACCTCCAGTACCCTCTTCTTGCACCTGTCTTCCGTGTCCTCCAAGAGGCCGTGACTCTCCTTCTCGTTGCGCTGGAGACTCAAGAAGGCCGTGCCCACTGCAAACTGCGCGTACCTCGTCACTAGCTCGTCCAGAGCGCTGAAGGGGATGATTCTTCCTGGATCCGACCCTAGCTCGTGCACGAGGGTGGTCAGCGAGTCGTGGTAGTCGTGCAGGAGGGTATCGCGACGATCCTCCCGGGTCTGTCGGTCCGCGGAGAGCAAGAGCGCGCACGACACGTCCAGGGCGAGAGAGGCAAAGCGGCAGACGTGGAAGTTGAGGAAACACACGGTGTCGTCCTGGCTTTGACCATCAGTGAGATTGAAGAGGAAGTTGTTGACCAATAGGTCACCGTGGTTGATGACGTTGTGCGGCTCGTCAAGGTCCGCCGTGGTCAGCAGTGCCATCCTCTCTTGGAACTCGTCGACAAATCGTTGGGTCTTGGTGACGTACACGCTCTCATGGGGATGATTCTCTTTCACCAGTTTCATAACGTCATCACAAGCCACTTTAAAGATACTCACAAAGTCACTTTCATTTGGATCCATCAAGAGTTCGTCTTTGATTGTTTGTTTGGCCGTGTTGAAACCTTCTGGGTCCTGATCCTGCATCGCTAGCGACAACGCATGGAACCTGCCGAGTTCTCTGAACACGACTCGAATCTCCTGGATGTCCATCCCTTCTAGTCGGCCCCTCTTGACGTACCCCTTGGACTTCATATCCTCCAGAACTATCACGTGGCTACCCTCGTCGCACAAGGTCTTGTAACACGTGGGGACGCCGGTGAACGGAGTCGTCACACTTGCATCGTGGCTCGACTGGAAGTTCATCAATGCAGGGAGGATCTTGGTGTAGAAGTCGACTTCACGCTTGAAGCACTTTGCTTTGCCGCTTGTGATATCCTCGGGGAGACATTTGAACAACAGAGACAAACACTTTGTCGGATCTGTCTCATCCGGGTAAACAACCACACGGTAAACATTCGAACAGAAGTTCTCTTGACCTCCTTGGTCAAATTCTTGCACCTCGCATCGACTCCCCGCATCGTAACCTTGTTCCATCAGGACGGATATTAAAACCTCTCTCAGAACTTGAGGAAGTTTCTGTAAATCAGCCATTGTGAGCGCGAGACTAGACTTCAACTAACAGACTTGCTTACACAAAGCATTGTCTTCCTTCGTGTGTACATTGTTTATAGCTAGCTAGTTGATTGCACTTACGCCTACAACACGTGTAATATGATAACGAGTTAAGCCGTATTTGACAAGTTCCTTGAAAGCAAGCACCTTCCATTGCGTCATATCCAAGTCTGAAATAAACCTCTTGTCTTGTAAAAGGAAGTGTCATAGATTACTTCTAGAATTAGCGTATGCAAATTATTGTCAAAATTAAAAAAAAAAAAACATCAAGAAAAAAGCAACAAGGAATGTATCTTACGATTGGGTGAGATACGATTATACTTTTTAATTTGTTGTCAATTATATATCATATTCGTCATTCTAACAAACATGAGAATTTAGTTATTAAATAAAAGCCATTAACTTTGCAGTGTTGAAAATCTTCACTAGTGTACTATGTGAGCAAACTGTAGACAATTTCAAAATAGTCTTCAAAAGTGGATCAATGTGAATTCTATTGTGCGTAACGCAATCAACACAAAGTTGTCACTTTTTATCTTGAAACTGTACCGCGTTATCGCATTGATAACTATGTAAATAAACTTCCACGGTATATTCGGCTGTTCAAAGACATACAACATAAAGAATTCATATTCTATTTGGCTTCGTATTTATCAGTAATACTAATAAGACGTCAATGTCTGCGACTCTGCGATGTGTGTAAAACTAGGAACAAATTTAAATTATACAAACAGCAAAATTATTAGAAATAAAATTTGGAATATGCCTTTATTGGATAAGCGTAGCGAGCGAAGCGAAGATTCCTTTTCACGACACTGGAGAAAAAAACTCCGGAATGTTATCTTTTTTTCTTTCCTTCTTTCTTTTTTTTCTGTATTTTTGTGTGTTTGTCAGCACGATTCCGGCTAAATCGATACTCCGTTTGCGATGAAATTTTATGGAGGCCTTCGAAATCTCTTAACTTAGAACTGCCACGTTTTTGAGCGCAATCAAAAAATTATTTCTCATGAAAATCGCAATTTACGATTTTTTCGATTTTTTGAAAATTTATTTTCCTTGTAACACCTACATGCTTAATCCGATTTTCATGATTTTTTCACAGAACCTTAATTTTATGAATTAAGATATCCGTGTGAAATTTGAGCGCAATCAAAAAATTATTTTTCATGAAAATAGAAATTTTTGTGGGTTTTTTCTTTTTTTAAAACAATTCTTTTACTTATAACACCTACATGCTTTATTTTATTGTAATACTTTTTTCACAGAACCTTAATTTTATAAATTTATATATTCGTGTGAAATTTGAGCGCAATCACATAATTATTTCTTATAAAAATCGCAATTTTTTGTTTTTTCAATTTTTTAAAATTCATACGATTAATTAAAAAAATTAAAAATTAAAGTTTATTTTTATCTAATTTAATTTAATTTAAAAAAAAACTTCAACTTAGTACTAATTTTTTCACAGAACAACAGAAAAACGCATAAACACATGGCAGCTCAATGCACCAATTACGCTCATCCAACAACGCGGTTCCTAGTTTACCAAAAATTGTAAACCGAATGTGGATAAGTCTAAAGGTTCGAAAGCGCGCTTATTTCACATCAGAGACAACAGTTTCTGTGGTGTAGCGGTTATCACGTCTGCTTTACACGCAGAAAGTCCCCGGTTCGATCCCGGGCGGAAACAGTTTTTTATAAAGTGGATCCCAGCTGATATTGGATGTCGGGGATTTTTTTGTATAATATTCAACCTTTAAATAAAAATATAATTTAAGGTAAGTTTACTTCATAATGAATATGTCGGCAAGATCGTATAGTATGACAACAAAACATATAGTCAAGAAATTAATAATTCTACTTCATTTGGGAATTCGATTGGGGATTTCCAGCTTTTAACCTTCTTAAAACCATATTAGCAGCGATCAAAATATTAATTGTGCAAAAAAAATCCTAGCAGCAATTTCAACTCTACTCCGAAGTTGTTTTTGTAGTAAAAAAAAATGTTTCCGCCCGGGATCGAACCGGGGACCTTCTGCGTGTTAGGCAGATGTGATAACCGCTACACCACGGAAACTGATGATGACATGAATGTACGCGCGGTATTATAACACCACATGTCATACATTACTACGTAACGAATCGAATGAAAACTTTTTAACATAGGACAGAGTTGTTACGTTTTTAGTGTGTATAACGCGTGAATCTCAGAAGCTGGAAGTCGCGGGATCGAACCTTTAGACATTCCATTCTCAGTTATTACCATAACTCCCTAATAACCCAGATTAGTCTAGAGGGATAAATGATCGTCCCTCAACTAACGAGCTGTTGTAAAACAATCTTAGCATTCCATTATCACTGAGAAATATACAGAATCCTTCGATTTCTAAATCCAACCCCCAATGTGGAGGAATTATTACATCTATGGGCTCGTAACGCACGTCTGCCTCACACGCAGACGGTCCCCGGTTCGACCCCGGGAAGAAACATTTTTATTTGTCAACTTTTGTTAAAGGTTGTTTGTATTTTAAATACATGTTTTATGCAGTTACTCTCTCTTGCCATGCATTTTCTATTTTGATGAGGAAGAAATGGATTACAACAATGACACGATATCAATAGTTTCCGTGGTGTAGCGGTTATCACGTCTGCCTCACACGCAGAAGGTCCCCGGTTCGATCCCGGGCGGAAACATTTTTTTTCAACTTTTGTTAAAGGTTGTTTGTATTTTAAATACATGTTTTATGCAGTTACTCTCTCTTGCCATGCATTTTCTATTTTGATGAGGAAGAAACGGATTACAACAATGACACGATATCAACAGTTTCCGTGGTGTAGCGGTTATCACGTCTGCCTCACACGCAGAAGGTCCCCGGTTCGATCCCGGGCGGAAACATTTTTATTTGTCAACTTTTGATATAGGTTGTTTGTATTATAAAATGCATGTTTTATTCAGTTACTCTCTCTTGCCATGCATTTTCTATTTTGATGAGGAAGAAACGGATTACAACAATGACACGATATCAACAGTTTCCGTGGTGTAGCGGTTATCACGTCTGCCTCACACGCAGAAGGTCCCCGGTTCGATCCCGGGCGGAATAATTTTTATTTGTCAACTTTTGATATAGGTTGTTTGTATTATAAAATACATGTTTTATGCAGTCACTCTCTCTTGCCATGCATTTTATATTTTGACGAGGAAGAAACGGTTACAACAATGACACGATATCAACAGTTTCCGTGGTGTAGCGGTTATCACGTCTGCCTCACACGCAGAAGGTCCCCGGTTCGATCCCGGGCGGAAACATTTTTTTTCAACTTTTGTTAAAGGTTGTTTGTATTTTAAATACATGTTTTATGCAGTTACTCTCTCTTGCCATGCATTTTCTATTTTGATGAGGAAGAAAACGGATTACAACAATAACAAGATATCAACAGTTTCCGTGGTGAAGCGGTTATCACGTCTGCCTCACACGCAGAAGGTCCCCGGTTCGATCCCGGGCGGGAACATTTTTATTTGTCAACTTTTGATATAGGTTGTTTGTATTATAAAATGCATGTTTTATTCAGTTACTCTCTCTTGCCATGCATTTTCTATTTTGATGAGGAAGAAACGGATTACAACAATGACACGATATCAACAGTTTCCGTGGTGTAGCGGTTATCACGTCTGCCTCACACGCAGAAGGTCCCCGGTTCGATCCCGGGCGGAAACATTTTTATCAACTTTTGTTAAAGGTTGTTTGTATTATAAAATACATGTTTTATGCAGTTACTCTCTCTTGCCATGCATTTTCTATTTTGATGAGGAAGAAACGGATTACAACAATGACACGATATCAACAGTTTCCGTGGTGTAGCGGTTATCACGTCTGCCTCACACGCAGAAGGTCCCCGGTTCGACCCCGGGCGGAAACATTTTTTTTCACGGTGAATCTCAGAAGATATAAGGCAGCAGGGTTAGTGTTTCATACTCTTACCTTTTTTATTAAAACAAATATATGATTTTAGGTAAGTTTACTTCATAGCAAATTTTGCGGCAAGAACCTTCAAAGTCCAACTCGCTACCTTCCCGTGGTTTGGCCTGTGTGTAGGGGAGTAGTGTATTCCCCAAAACTAATGGCGAGCTCTGGCCGGTTGGGGTGCGTGTTGCAGAGAGAGCTCTCGCGCAACTTTTTATCACACCTTTCTTCATTCACACAGCCTTACTCATATTTATTTTCTTCTTTAACCCCTTTTTTTTCACTTCTCCATATGGGCACTGATAACTTTACTGTTTTGTGCCCTAAAACCCCAATAACGAACTAACTAACTTTCATCTCCATACTTGCCGGCCCTCTCTGCAACGAGCACTCCTCCGTTCCCCCCCCAGTTTAACCCATCCTATCCAACATCCTCACTCCTTCCCATTAACCCCCTCGTCTTCCTTTACGTTCCTCCTTTTGGAAAGAAGAAAACATGGTGGTAATCCACAATTATGGAAAAAGAAAATTTGGAAGATTCCAATACACTTGACATGGGCACTGATAACTCTACTGTTGAGTGCCCTAAAACAACATTAACTAACTAACTAACTAACTAAGAACTTAAAGCATTGTCAAATCATCGTCAAGAAATTAGCATTGACATTTCAATTGGGGTTTTTACCTGGGTCTCCAGCTTATAACCTTCATCAAAAAATTGTACGAATGTAAATTTATGGTTATAAAATAAGTTCCTCACAGCTTCCAACTCAACTCCAAAGATTTTCGTGTTGTAAAAAAAATGTTTCCGCCCGGGATCGAACCGGGGACCTTCTGCGTGTTAGGCAGATGTGATAACCGCTACACCACGGAAACTGATAAAGAGTCGAAAGTACGCGCGGTATTGGAATAGCACAAGACGTACAGAACACCATTACGCACTGAATGTGGAGTGGCTCTTTAAATGATTAGTAGTTGCAATAATTAATTTAGTATCATGATTTTCAGATACATGAGCTGACTATCAAACCAATTGGAGAACCATTCTAAGAAGAGGCGTGTTAACCGTCTACCGAGGCTTCACGATTGAATGGCTTATTTACCGACCACCGATGTTCATCGCACTTTATTATTCTTCAAAAAAGTTTTCTTAAGCAGACAATAAAAGTTTTCTTCCTCCTAACAACTCTTCATGATGTACTACTTTTTAACATTTATATTGTGTTATCAACAAAAAGTAGACAACTTCTGGAAGTACTTATTTGTGCAGTTTTGTGTTCAATAAACAATGGTAATTGCAAATTTACAAGTGTTTTTATTTGACATAGTTTTTTTTTTTTTTTTGGAACGAATACGAAAACGTGTGACTTTCATGGGAAGTATTTACTTTGATATCTCTTAAAATCCCTAAATTTAGAGATTACAGATTATGAAGGTTCACAGAAAAATGTAATTCTGAAGCAGCTGGTAGAGAGGGGGTAACCCAGCTTGTAAAAATCAAAATTTTTAGAAAGTACGATTTTTATGAGCAAACATTTCTGATTGCATTCTAAACGATCAGATTAAAATTGAAATAACTTAACCGGTAGAGAGCGAACACATAAAGAAATAATACAAAAAGTTAATGGTTATGCCCACATTGTTATCTCTCTCCTTGACGCCGGTGCGAATGACCCCCGAAACTGTTAAACAAATTAAAAACGATTGTGGGCATGCTCTATTATCAAAATGTCAACTTCAAACAAGCTGTAGTACAAATAATGACTATGTAATAAAATGTGATTGTGAAACATTGTGTTGACTTATTGATAACCCCAGAAGAGAATCAGTAGGAAACAGTAAGACGGGCTGGTCCAGTCTGAAGGGTAGATATTGCTGACTATATAGGAGCACCACACATTGCTCTAACACCTCAACAGTTTATCAACAACAGGCAAGGTGATAAGTTTACCACTCGATTCATATTGCAAGCTGACTCAAATTGTTGCATATAATCACAATTTTTATGTGACCAACACCTCCTCGCACTACTTTGTTATAGAGTTAATTAACCGATTATATAGATCAACAAAAATAAGTCTGATTGGAATAAAGAACATATTACATGCAGGTTAGTAAAAAAATATCAAAAGTTATGACAGTCCGATGTATCGATTGGTATAATCAAAATAGAGATGAGTAGAGGTAGCTAAGATTGGCAGTCGAAATAAAAATTAAACACAATATTATATAAGTAGCTAATGTCGGTTCGCACATTAGACGTAGTTAATCTGTAGAGCGCATTAAAGCCTCATTGGTCCAGTGGGTTTTTTCGTGCTTCCAATGCAAGACGACCAGGCTTCAATGCCAGGATGTGTATATAACAATTTGGTCAATATCTACAGAATAGAAACTGTACAAACTAAACACGTAGGCCTACAATTTTCTCACTAAAAATATTGTTCAGTAATTGATGAATTTGACAGTGAGTACAGCTATGTGAGTGTTTTCTTTACTATAATAATAAATCAGAATTCATTACTGGAATTGATATTTTTTTCAAATGACACCATAATATAATAATCGAGGCTATATCTACTGCTTTCTCTCTCCATGAACCTAGGCAAGGTTACGTAATGAAATTGATTTCAGGCTGTGGACCAACAATCTTAACTCTTGCCGGCTTTCAGGTTGACGGCCAAGGTCACATATACTTAGGAATCTCTCTCCAGATATTGTGCGTAGCTCAAAGCAGAGTTGACAGAATGGAGGTGAGTTTATTTTCTTATGTGGTCCATCTTTGCTGAAATTGCCTTTTAGACAGTCATCTCTATGCCATACCCATCTACTCCGCCATCTCCTATAGGCTTTCTCAAAATATGAAGTCTGATGATGCTCCACGAAATTACAAGAACCCAGAGTTATTTTTTTAAATTATTGTTTAGAGACCTATACAACAGAATGCATAACATAAACAAGTAATATTTTTAAGACCTGGAATAATTACATTATTTTCATTAGAAATTGAAAGCCGAGCTGACGTTAGCCCCCGGTCAGCTGTACCCATTAAAGTGTGACGTGAGCCAAGGGGCCGACATTTTGGCCGCTTTTGACTGGGTCACTCAGAACCTGGGGGGCGTCGACGTCCTTGTTAACAACGCGGGGATTATTCGAGACGCAAACCTCACAAGTACGTGAAATATTTCATTCACATAATACAACCATGAGAACATGAGAATATATGTGCGACAAATACTGCAAAATAAGATGTAAGACCAAACGAAGTGTATTATAATTCTTGATGTAGGTATTCAAATTAAAATTGCCCTTTTTTTTTTTAGAAATGTTCACTTTTCTCCACACGCTTTTCCTATGATCTTTTTTTAATCGTCTTTAGTTTCAAGGTTTACACGGTTTAATCACACGTTAGTTTTTAAAAATCCGTTTCAAAAAAAATAACACATCTTTTATAATTTATTATTGTAGCTGTACTTGTGTGTGATAACAACATAACGTGAAACAACTTAATGTGATAAATACGGTGTGCAAATATAAATTCAACAAAAAATACGTTTCACCAACCACAACTAAAATATTAGTTAATATGACAGTAAACTAATAATTTAACTAAGTCAGGTGTCATGGTACATGCTTATGCACATTTAAAGAGATTAATTATTTAAATAATGTATTTTTTTTAATTAAAAAAAGGAATAAACTCAATACATAATTTACAATTCAAACAATTACTTAAAAAAACACATGAATAAACCAAATTGTATTTCAGGTGGCTCCACTGCTGCCTGGCGAGATATATTGGAGGTGAACGTCATAGCCCTGAGTGTCTGCACACGGGAGGCGCTCAAGTCCATGAGGGCGCGAGGGGTGGACGACGGGCACATCGTACACATCAGCAGGTGCGGATAATAGCGGAAAACCTGTAAAATACACAAAATTGCAACTGTAAAAAAACATCAACTTTTCTTTGTCTACCACACTCCCAGGTTTAATAGCTGGATGAGCGAAGCGAAGACTTCAATTTCACTGACCCCCTCCCCCCTCCCTTCCTTATGAACTAGCTCGTTTTGTTTTGTTTTTTTGTGTTTTTTGTTTTGTTTTTTGTCTGTTAATCTTGATGAAAATTTGAGGGGACCTCCGAAATCTTTGAACTTAGACTTGGCACGTTTTTTACACACCACAACACCGAATTTTTCGGTTATGTGGCAATTGTGTGCTGTGGATACCTCTGTCGAAAATATTCGGTCTTGTGGCATAGTTTGTTTTTCGGTGCTGTGGGTATTGTGTGCAGTGGATATTCGGTGATGTGGCCCCGACCCGATTCTGACCATAACGGGTGGGGCTACAATGTTCATATTTTACATTGACAAGTGATTTAGTGCATTTTGAAAGAAAAAGTTGAAAAAGTTGGTCAAAAGTCATAGAAAGAAAGGTTTTAGTATAAGCCTTTTACAGGTGTATAATTAACAAGTAATATCAAGAAATGATAGAAAATTAGAGTTATGAGATCCCACTTAAAAACGTAATCATTGGACAGAAATATTTTTAAAAAAATGCTCGTCCATCAACGCGACTGGAAAAAGCGTTCGCGAAGCGACCTAGTCTAACAAAACTCATGCTTACTTCATAATAATAGTGTTTAAGAGTATACTTAATGATTTATTTGATTTATTTCGTTATGTTTCTAGTATCGCAGCCCATGCTGTAAGGGCCCAAGCGTCGAAGATGTACGCTGCCAGTAAGCACGCTGTGAATGCTCTGACTGAGGGACTCAGGCTAGAGCTGCTGCCGCTCAAGACAAACATCCGCATCACGGTAAGACTTGTGAGGGCTCTGACTGAGGTACTGCATTGTGAGGGCTCTGACTGAGGGACTTCCTTGTGAGGTTCTGACTAAGGGACTGATTTGTAAAGGCTTTGACTGTAGAACTGAATTGTGAAAGGTTTTGACTGAGGGACTGACTTGTAAAGTCTCTGACTGAGGAATTGATTTGTGAAAGGTTTTAGTTTATTGTTTATGGTCTAACTAAGAAATGGGGGACTTATTTTTTTAGCATGAGCGCTACCATTAGCCGGATAAATAAAGTCGCTTCTTATTGGCTGTGTTTAAGGTTTAGTGCGTGATATGCTTCTTACCATAAACACTAGGGAGTCTTGAGATCGCCATAACGCCATACACCTTATAGCTCTCGATCGAACTTTAAAACCTCAGTGTAAATGGTTCCAATTGGACATAATAAATGAGTTTTCAACCGACAGTGTTGGCTCAAGCATGAAGCGCGATACTCAGTCAGTGGCGGATCTAGGCGCCCGCAGGGCCCGCAACTGCGGGCGGGCCCAGGCCGTTTAAGGGGCCCGTTAAAAAAAAACTCAGTAAAAAAACAATATTTCACCCTGTTTGGAAAATATAGTTATTGTTTTCTTTGCTAAAATGACAGTTTTGTGAATCTAGCGGTTTGAAGATGAAATCTAGCGGATAATTTTAGGAACTTTTTCCACACACAACTCACACAAACTACGTTATTTTGGTATTGCATTCAGCCCACAACTTTTTTTATAAAACGCACCAAACGCACTCTAAAAACCTGTTTTTCAAAAATTTCGTCTGCGGCGCTATTGTTGGGGGACAAGCCCCCCAAACCCCCCGTGCTTGGTCCCCATATAATACCCCCGAGATATTATATATCCCGCCCGAGATGAAAAGACTGAATTCAACACTGAGTCTATGCATACATGTATCTGTTAGGGGGGCCCCCATGGATATTTTGCGGGCGGGCCCATGAAACGAAGTTCCACCACTGGATACTTTGATTCGATAACGAGTACGAATCCCGACGAGTCCGGCAATCCTGACAAAAGGTTTGTTCCTATAGGTTTTCCTCAGAAAAAATAATGCGAATGCAATATACAATTTTTGTTTATGTAAATGATTGTGTTTCTGTCAGAGTGTGAGTCCTGGCGCGGTGCGCACGGAGATCCTGGCCGCGGCCGACATGCAGGAGCGCGCAAAGTTGTTCGTCAAGGCGCCGCTACTCCAGCCTAAGGACGTCGCCGACGCCGTCGTCTACGCTCTGGGGGCGGCACCGCCACACGTCACGGTGAGGAACTAACACCCCCACTCTCACTAGAAACATGTTGTTCGCTTTTTAAAGTCGCGTTGTTGGATGAGCGAATTTGGTCTTCCTGCATGATTACATTCCACAAATCGCAATAGTGTAATTTCGCAATTTTGATTGTATATGGTGAAACAGAAAAGGTCATTTTCCAGAATTTAAAGTATAAGCCAACCGCAAAATCAATATGCAAGTAAAACCTAAAAGTAAACGTAATTAATAATCACTTCTGTTCTATTTGTTTCAGATACACGAGCTGATAATTAAACCGACTGGAGAAACGGCTTGAACTACTTCGTGGACTACTTTCCACACTCTTTATTGTGTTAATAATAAAATTATATCATAAATACAAATAAACTGTTTTCAGCTTAATTCTGTAATGATTAAACGTTGTATTCAGTTTGTTTGATTCAATTGAGTTTATACATTTATTCCATGTTTCCTCAGTCATACGTGCAAATTGATTAAACAGACTGTAGAGGGTTCTACAAAACGATATACTTGTATTTTAAATGTAAATTATTACATCCTAAAAATATAGGAGCGGCTACTGTCTTTAAAATTTAAAAGTGAAGGTTCGTCTAGAAACGAAATTATTCTAAAATGTGGACTGCATAGTGCATAATTATACACAGCGAGACAACGAGTTTGAGCGTCTATATGAAGGTAAAAACAACTAAATGAGTAAATAAATAGGGCAGACAAAATGTATCCAAATTCGTTCCTAGGAGCAAAGTGCAGGAGGTTGTGGCGTTTTCTACTTGTCGTAGTCACCACTACCCTTGGAACCCAAACCAAAACCAGTGTAATCCGAAAATTTATGGCACTATTTAGGATTTAGTAGAGGATGGGCTGTCGAGCTATGTTTATTCAGCACTATCCTTCTTTCAAATTTGTAGGTTATGTTTTCGCATATTTTCATTCCACAAAACCTTGCAATATTGTTTCACTACCACAGTCGATGAAACAGGGAATAGAGAGAAACATATTGCGGCTAGTCAATTACAACTTTAAAGTATAAATAAATTGAAAGTCATCTCTCTCAGATCGTTAGCCCATAAGCATTTATGTAATCATTGGCATCCTGGATGGTCAACCACAAGACCTGCGTACGCAACGCTATCTACCGCACAAGGCTAACAAGTATAACACCGAGCGTTCCAGAGGCAATTATCAGTTTACTGCAGCAGTAAGAGAGAAAGTCGTGAGAAGAAGTCAGCTGTGAAGTTGATCAACCTCGCAAAACTTGGGGCACAGCAATAACTGGCTACTGACTTGACTTTGAGTGAAAGTCAACGTCCGATATAAAACTGCATTCATTCTAAGACCACCGAATTGCTAAGATGGAGCGATGGTCCGGTCGTGTTGCGATGGTAACTGGGGCCAGCGCGGGGATAGGAGCAGCAATTGCCAAGGAGCTGGTCCTCAAGGGGATGAAAGTCGTGGGGCTGGTGCGCTGTTTTTTTAAGGGGATGAAAGTCGTGTGGCTGGCGTGCAGAGTTGACAGGGTGGAGGTGAGTTACTAGGGGCGTTTGTAGTTTCTTACTTAACATTCTGGTGCAAGCAAACCACAACCCGATAGGACATAAGACAGAGCTTCCAAGTGATCCTGACTATGACTCAGCATTCTGCGTCTGCCTGGTTGGCTCGAGCGTAACGCATGAGCTACCTATGTCAGCTAACTTTGCTCGTTATTAAATCTGTATTAATTTATTATACAATTTATTTCCTAATTCCCCCTGTTTTCATCACGAGCCCAGGCCCTGAAGAAAGAGCTGCAGAGCGGCCCCGGTCAGCTGTACCCAGTGAAGTGTGACGTGAGCCAAGAGGGCGACATCTTGGCCGCCTTCGACTGGGTCACTCAGAACCTGGGGGGCGTCGACGTCCTCGTCAACAACGCGGGGGTCCTCAGAGACGCGCCGCTGCTCGGTAAGTCTTTCAAAAAATTATTTTTTACCTCATGATCTATAGCACAATAGTACACTAAAATCACAGTTTAAAACATTATATCTTGTAACTGTGATTTAACACGAATTTTTTAATTTTTTTGATCCAGAAATTTGCGAAAACTGGTGTTTTGGGAAATTTCTTAAATCGGCTTTAACCTGCTTCTTTTTTGGTCCACGTAGATACTAGAGCATATTACCAATCTAAAATGCCCATTTTTACATCGTGTCTTGAAACTGTGCCCAAATATACCCTCAAACACGCAAAAATATACATTCCAAAATCACACCCCATCTAGGTAATCAGCATATTTTGACCGAACTACTTGCCCAAATTACAAAACAAAATGTAGAGAATTTACAGAAAAGGCTGTAGAGTACTTCAATAATGGCCAATATTTTTTTGGATCAAAATCCTCCAAGGTCACGGGGCATAAAGATCGTCCCCAATGGGAGATTTTTGCTGATGGGACCTAGCTCGAAAAATGTCATATTTGACAATTTTTTGGGAGGTCATGGTGGCCCCAATAATGTTTCTGTTAATTGCTAAATTCATTAGTTAGCCTGAATGAAATTTATTTTTTTAACATTCCCTTGACACCTACTTAAACCAAAAAATACCTAGTTTGACACTGTCATAAAGAGGGGCAATCAATTTTCGATGGGCACGTTTCCCAGGAGAAATTTACATTGTTTTCAGAAAACTTCCAGAGACAATTTGTAAACTTATATCAGCGAATATTAATAAGTGGCAAAATTAATAGCAGTATTAGAATAATAATCTAGTGTTAAGTTCTGAGAATTATGAAACAATTAGTTGATAGCAACGAATTCTTTCACAACTTTGTGTTCAAAATACATTCAATTTCAAATTTCAATCCCGTGTTGAAGCTAAGCTTCAACTATTGTTTCATATATTAAAATTGAACGGTGGGGTCTTGTAGAGTTAAAACTACTTGATTTCAAATTAATTTAATAACTATATGACTTCTAGTCATCTGGATATTCTGATTTCTCATAGTTTCAACATCAGTTAGAAGCCAGCGACGAGGAACTATCACGTCCGGGCCGATACATTACGTCTATTTTTATATCATCATGGCCATTGGTCGGTAGTTTTCAATTTATACATCAAGGAAGTTGCGCTGGTGAATGAGGTAATTGCTAGACCATAATATAATTTTCAGCAAGAGAATGGATATTTCCTTGCCAGACACCTAATTACTTGTTGGTAATTAGTAATTATATCTTGCCCATGCACTCGCTCGACCAATGCACTAGTGGAGGTGAATAGGAGAGGGAAATATATATGCGGGTTAATCTTTAATTGCAAATGCATATAAAGGCTGGACAAAATACTCCATATATAAAACAATTGACGTGGGAAACCTGCCCATTGTGCATTTAACGTGCATCTAGCTATGGAGGAGTTCCGACAATGTTGGCTCGGGCGCTAAGCGCTCGACTCTGATTCGGGAGGTCCCGGGTTCAATCCCGTCGAGACCAGAAATCCTGATGA